>JAHBCN010001494.1:15000-116335 GCA_019359885.1 Listronotus oregonensis
TAATCTGTATAAAAAATGTTTTGCGAAACCAAACAGAACACATTAAAGAAACTGTCTGATTATTTTTGAAATTATGTCATAACAAATATCTTTCGCTGTCAAAGTTCTTTATGCAACAAAACATACAGGAAGTAATAAAATACTAAATTATTTGTAGAATAAGGTAAACATAAAATTATTCTAACGGGCGCCTATAAAATATTAGACCATTTTGGTGTGGCAAGATAATAAAAAGATAAACATTGTACATACAAGGCAAATAAAGTAAAAGTATGAGACTTATTTAAATTTGCTTATATCATTAAACTATTTTATTGTAGTAAAAGGAAACCTGATCCTTTATTAACTAATATTACTCTGAAGAAAGGATTAAGGGTAGTACATTTCTTTTAGTTTGTTGTATCACTTTTTTTGGTAAATATATTATTTTCCTCCTCCTAATATGTTCTTTAAATATTTTATTTAATTTCCACAGTAATAAATTTTTGTACAACAATATATCAAACAAGAAATATTTAACAAAAGTTGTGCCTATTTTTAACACAAATATCAAGCAATAAAATTATTTATTTCAAATATTAAATATATAGGTATGTTCAAAATTTAACACCTGCCAAAATAATAAAACATCAAACAAATGATATGTCTATGCCACCTTTAAGAATAGGAGGTTTAATCTTTGAAGAATAACACCAACCAACAATATTACATCTTTTGACAATAGGGCATAAAGGATATATAAGCTGACGTTTTTTTTTAAATTTCTTTATCGATATTAACGAAACTTGGTAGGGTTGTTATTCTAACGAAACATCATGTTTTTGAACATATGACAAACTTTTCTGACTTCCGGTTTCACCGGAAATCACTGCAAATTTAAATTTTTTAGACTCTGTATATTTTGGTTTTTCAGATTTTACAGATTGTTTTACTTCAGAATGCTTCATTTTTAAATCAGTTTTATACAAAATTGATTTAATCTTTTCATCTAGAGTGCCATGATCATCCTAAAATTACCCCACACACTTTACTTACTTTTATAAAAACCCAAACCTAATTTTACCTTTTTAAACTTTTTTTATTTTAGTATTTATTTCCTACTTCAAAAAATAACATTACTTTTAATGCAGTATTTTAAGCCAATCCAACGATTTAAAACACTACAACACTTTCCTGTATTTTCGTTTAAAATTTTCGTTTTATTATATGGGTAATAGATCTTTTCTTTGTACTAAATAGGGTATACCCAAGGAAGTTTAAAGGTGTATGAAAGCCAAATGCTATGGTCCATTCGATCAGAAAATGTCCAGCCCAGTATGAAAATAACTGTCAGAGTTGGCCCCGCCGATTCTGCGCAATAACAAAATTCCACGAAATAATTTAATGTGTTGCCTACTTACACACTGATAAATCAGTTTGTAGTTAGGCCACACATTATACTTTTATGAGAGCCGGAGTACAGTTTTTGGTGCAACGGCGCGCGCGGCGCGTTTGAAACTATATCCGCGCTGTACCACCAACCGTCGTCGTCTCATCATTTGTCATTTTCGTTGTGGTTTGTGCCCTTTGCGCCGTATTAGTTTCGATTGTTTTGCTTTGTGTGATTATATTTTGTGGTTGCAGAAGTTTTTTGGATTGATAATCTTATCTTATTTTAGTGATTAGTGTTGATTAAATTGTGACTATAATTTTGTGGTTATTGTTTGTTACTTTTAATAATATCGTAACAAAATGACTAGAGGTTGTATGGTTTTGTCTTGCAAATCCAAGGGTAACATACCCGGCATTTTTTACTTTAGGTAAGTAGTTCTTATATTTAAATTAAGTGCTTCTTATGAGACGTAACGTTAGGTAACCGAATAAAGAATAATATATCAATTATGAATAACAGAAAATGAAAATTTCATAGAAAATTGCAGTGAGAAAAGTAAGGAAATCTTAACTACCTTTTAGATGATTTCCAAAATGTTTTGGTATTTCTGTGGATTAGTAAAAATAAATAAGGTTTACATTAAGGTATTTTTATTTCATTTAATAATTTAATACAAATTATTAATTACTGGACAGACCAGGCAAATGTTAATATATACAGGTCCCTCTAATTGAATAAAAGAAAGTACAATTTTATGTTAAACTTCCTTTTTGCTTTTTCTGTATTTGTTTAAAAAAAAATAGATTTTTGGTTTCTTAATCTTACATTATCAACTTTTTAAGCTCGACATACTGTAGACACATAATATTTAACGCATACTGTTACAATGGATACCTAGGTACCAAAGATTACTAAACACTTTTAACCACTGTTATTCTGTCTTATGAATGTTTGTTATAAGTGAAAAGTATATGCCTAAAAAGCAGTTATAAAAATTTTCACTTTTTAATGTACAACCAGAATCTTAGGATTAGATTAAACTCATTTACACTATCTTGCCCTTTTTTATCACAAAATTGGTGATAAGTACATGAAACTATCATACAATGTTTGAAATTGATTTTAAAAAATCGTGTTTTTATTTATTTACAAAGATTTTTGGTAAAATACAAAACTCCCAAAAATATCGACCATTTAAATAGAAGGCTGTAAAGTGGCGCCATCTATTCTTTCCATATTATATCAGATGATATAAAATCCAATATTACACAATTATTCTATAGTAGAATCTTTTAATAACCAACAATTTTGTGCAAAAAATAAAAACAAAAAACAGTGAATGATTGAATTTGACATTTGATGATGTCAACTTTATAGATAGTGCGCAAACTCCGCGGGGCCAATTCCCCTATTTCCGCTGCCCTGCACGCCGGGACAATTTTGTTCTACAGTATTGGGCTTCCATACACCTTTAAACTTTCTTGGGTATACCCCGTATGCCGCAATAAATCGTAGTTGCTATAAAAACAGCCATGCCTTTCAAAAATTTGACAGAAAAAAAGTTGTTTTGAGTGTATTAACGTATCTCCTATGATTTGAAAACAATTTTAAATTGAATTTAGTATTAACAGGAAACTGTTTACTAAAAATGAGCAGGTAGATCAAATTAGGTATTATGTACGAACGGGCAATGTGGAATGATTTTGGGATGATTAATTAAGGATATAAACAAAATTAACATTTAAAGATTAAATTTGGACAAAAGTCGATAAAAAATAATGCACTCGGACGTTAAACGATCTTTAAAATCTGAAAAACAAGAAATATATAGGGTGTTTCATTTAAAGATCCAAATTTCCAGTTATTTTCGGTGAAACCGAATGTCGCAAAAGCTTATCATATATGCATAAATATGACGTTTTTTTAGAATATCAACCCTACTAAGTATCGTTATTATCAATAAAAATGTGTTATAAACAAAACCTTCTCCTAAATGTATTTAAAACCAATTTTGATTGAGTTTGATTGTTCTAGGCACTTAGTAAAAATTTTTCTTAATTTTGAAAAATAACCAATTTAAACAAAGTTTATACCAAATTTGGTTTAGTTTGATCCCTGCGTCCTTTTAACACGAATTTTAAATTGGACTCTCCAAAATATTTGATTAATCTGCATGACTCCATCTAAGGGGACATACACATTTATCTAACCACATTTTTTAACCTGTAATTTTAAAGTCAGATTATGAAAAATATGATACGGGCTTAATTTTTAAAAAATTTCGTTAAGATTAAATAAAAAAAAAGAACCGGCCATTTTTATTTTATAAGTTATAATATTCCTTGTTTTTATAAAAATAAATTATTATTTACAGAAAAAGGTTTATGAAAATTAATAAGCATTATAAATTGTTGCCAATACTTGTTACATTATAGAAGTTATCTTAAATAAACTAGAAAAGGGTTAAATTTGAAAAAAGTCCCTATTGATAGTATGGTTTGGTCTGGTTAGACTTTAACCTAACGATTTTTTTAAAGTTAGTAAGTTGTCCCGACCACAAAAAAGAGTTTTTTATTGTATTCTTGGGTCTTCAGCTTTACTTAGTCAATCCAAGTTTTAATACTAATAAAATATTTTGGCAATTTCCAAATTTTTTAAATTTGTGTTTATTAAAAATCCCGACAGATATTTTGTAGGAGTTGTAACATTAATTTATTGACTTTCTAATACTTTACCCGAAAAAAAAACTTCTTCGAGTAAAGCAATCAAAAACTATTTTGTGGGTTACAAAAAAAATATAGCTTGACAAATATGGGAAAGTGGTTCTTTTAAATTAAAAACCAAAAAAAAACATGTTTGTTAGGTACTGTAGATATATAAAAGGGCCAGAAAAACAGATCTCGTGAAATTAGAATATTTCTTAAAGAAGTATGGTTAAAACAAATAAATTTAAACAAAAAATGTATATTTTGATAGTCGTATTTAAGTCGCATTTTTTCAATAATTATATATATTTTATATATATATATATATATATATATATATATATATATATATATATATATATATATATATATATATATATATATATATATATATATTTTATATATATTTATTTGTCTGTCCACGTGATTCTGAAGTTATGGCTTGAGCTAAAATCATGAAATTTGGCACAGTGGTAGTCTTTAGCAGTGGCTAGAACCTAACGAAGCCCGTTTTTTGAATTTCGCTCCGGGGACAAAAATAGGAGCAAAAAAATGTTTTTTTACCGTTAGCCGTACGGAAGGCGTCTTACGGAGACAGAGGCTTCTTAATATTGTCTCCCGCCTATCGGAGACAGGCTTTTCATCTAGTTTGCCTATATAATGCCAAACAGTTATTTGATAACATTGACTTATTTAATATGTGTTCAAAATAATAAAAGATAATTAAAAACCAACAAAAAAATTTATAACTTTTTTCTTCTTCTAAATAAAACTGTATATATTCAAGAAATATATAGTTTTTAAATTCTTTTACCTTAAAAACCTTGAATATTATTTACAACTAATTTGATTTTTTCCCTAACTGTCGTTTTAATGAATTTTTTACAACCCGTATAGCTCCGATCATCAAATGATTTCTAAAGTTAACCTATAAGAATTGTAAATAGAAAATATAATTACTAAAATATTACATAAATTATCAACTTTTACCCCTCTCAGCCATTCTCTTAAAGCCATCTCTCTAAAAAATCTAAGTATTACACGTATATCAAATTGTAAATTATTTTTAACTAGATGAAAAGCCTGTCTCCGTTAAGACGCCTTCCGTACGGCTAACGGTAAGAAAATACTTTTTTGCTCCTATTTTTGTCCACTGTGCCAAATTTCATGATTTTACCTCGAGCCATAACTTCTGGATCACGTGGACAACAAATAAATATATATACCTACTAATATAAATATATAATTACATAATTACAATATAATATATATATATATATATATATATATATATATATATATATATATATATATATATATATATATATATATATATATATATATATATATATATATATATATATATATATATATATATATATATATATATATATTTTGTTTGGAAGTTATAGCGCCAACAGAGAGACACTCCGGCAGCCAGACAAAAATGAAAAGAAAACATGTTTTCGCACTGGGGTTATACCTAGCTGGAAACTCAAAAAAACGTGTTTTTTTTTTAATTTTTACCGAATGTGACAAACTCATGTACATTTCCTAAACTTTAAAACACCATTGTTCGTTTTGAAGAATACCCAGTTGTATTGTCCCTATAGACGATAGAAAGGTGTCCTGTGATAAGCATATCTTTGGTTTAGGTAAAATAGAAAATTCAAAAAAATATTTAGTGGATAGATGGATGCAGGTACTAATCGAATAGTCAACATTTTGATTTTTAAGAAAAAGACGACTTCTCAAAAATAAAAATGCTATTTTCGAAGAAATTTCCAACTTAAAATGGTTTTAAAAGATCGAAATATTTCTGAGAAATCTTATTTCTTCGATTAGTACCCGGGAAATATATCTAAGAAGATTGTGTAAAAATTTAAACCCGATCACTCAAGCCGTTTCGGAGAAATCATGCTCACCGACATTGAAAACATAGTTTCGAGATAAACGCGTTTGAAGTTTCAAAATACGGTTCTAGCGCTTGAAGAGGTCCTTACAGGCAATATACTTCGACATATGAACTTTCTAAAAATAAAATAAAAAAAATTATAAAAATCCCAACTAAGTATAAACCTCTTAAAAGGTGCGATTTTTTCTCAACACGTAAAAATATAAATATAATTTTTTATACAGTATTGAACTGTTATTCAATTTACTGTTTAAAAGTAACACAACTACATGAATGCTTTCGTTTTGTCTGGGGTACGATGCCATATTTAAGGAATTAAGTGCTAGCTTAAATATCTAAAGCATATATTGCCAAGATATCACACTTTTTCTTTTGAAGGCTAGACCAGTTTTAAATTAAAGGTATATGAACATATTCCGATATCTCAAATTAAATCAAATATTGACGTAACAACTTCTCCTGACCGGACATTATTTATGGTAGGTATGGAAACCTAACGTGACCTTTCCCCAGGCGATTGTTGTGGAGTGAAAAACAACACCAACAATAAGAATTATTGGCTTATCAAAAGATCAATCAATTTTTTTTATATAAAAAAACAATTTGTTTGTTACCATATAACATAATAGGTGTGACAGTACCAACATTTTTTGTCCATCAAGGTTTTTGTTATGGTACCAGTTTCACTCGTCAAAAAAATCAGGTCCACATTTCAGTCGTTTTAACTGTAATTAATGATTTGACGCCACTGGACATTGTTCCATCCTGGTAATACTCCACGTTAATCACTTTTAACCTATATGTTGTTTTTTTTTCTGTTTATAATATTTTATCACACAAGTACCGGGTTATTGGCAACATTTTGACCAATAAGTAACTTTTTTATTTAAAGTTTTTGACATATGGTTTAAATGTAACATTTGTAGGTCCTTTTGACAAGCGTTAGTAAAAGTTGGTTTCGGATATACAAGGCTCCCCATTATGAAATGTCAGAACAAAAGTCCTTTTTTTTAAACGAAACATCCTGTATATCTTCAACAGTTTCCGAGATATTCATAATTGCAAATAGCATTTTCGAACTTATGACAGAAACAGAATTTACTGCCATTTTTCTAAAGGTTTTGACTTTTCGCAATCATAATTCGGTATAAAAATGGGCTATAGAGAACAAGAAAAGTTTAATATTTTACAGTTTTACTTAAAGTGTAATAAAAGTAAGCGTTTGACAAATCAAAGACACCAAAGCGCATACAGAAACCGTCAAATGGCCACCAAACAGCCCACACCTTACTTTAATGAACAGGTTTTTTTGGGGTACGATTAAGGGCAGTCTCTTTGACAACAGTCCTACATTTTCAAACATCAAAGTCTTGCAGAACGCACTTGTGATCTTAATTAATGCCAAAAAAAAACTACCCACTTATAGTAAGCGATGCAGTAAAGAACTTTAAAAACTTTGCGCTTAAGAAAATGAAGGCAATTTTAAGGATTTTTTAAACCAATTATTTCTCATACTTTTTAATTATTTCTTTTTGCCAATTCGTTTATCTTTTTATTGTTTTAGTAGGCTTCGTTGTTTAGTTTAATTAAATTAAAATAAATCATAAAAAAATCCGATTTTCAATTATGAATATCTCAGAAACTGTTAAAGATAGGTATATGATATTATACACAAAAAATAAATTTGTCGGAAAAATCTAAAAATTCAATAAAATATAGGATGTTCCGTTTAAAAAAAAGTGACATTGTTACGACATTTCGTAATGGGGAACCCTGTATACCCGAAACCAACTTGTACTAGCGCTTCTCCAAAGGACCTACAAATGTTACATTTAAACCATATATTATGTCAAAAACTTTAAATAAAAAAGTAACTTATTAGTCAAAATGTGGCCAATAACCCTGTACAATATAACACAATAAAAAAATAAACGATACAAATTTATAAACCCTTAGTTGTATCATTTTTTACCATTTTCACTTTTTGACAGAATCAAATTATTTTAGACCAAACAGACCAGGTTTACTAAACGTTATCACTGGCAACGTGAAATCCAGCGATTGGTTCCGGTCCGTCTAGCCGGAACAATGTGAAATCATCTATTGGATTTTTATAGTTTAAAATTGTTTTACTGGCTTAAAAACTAAATTATTTATTTTTTAAACTACTCGCTGAAGAATGGCTTAAAATAGTTAATGAATAAATCAGTATTTTAAACATGGCTAGTGTTCTTTAAAACCTTTAACAACGCACTTTCCTTGTGTGGAAAAGCCAAACCCTGCATTGCAGTAAAGATTATCAGCAAAAGTTGATAAATGAGGTAAATATTTAGGTAAAATACTGTAACAAAAAATCTACTAGCGTTTATACAAAAATCTTTAAAAAAACTTAAATTTAAATATCCTGAACTGATTTTAAATTAAGAAAATTTGCAAATATTTGTGCCCTTACACGAGGTTTTTGACAATCAGCATGACCTTTATCGGCTTCCGAAAATATTGTTATTCTGCAGGGACTTCGAAGAATTGTGTTTTAAAAATGAATATTTAGTTTTAACGGAGAGCTAATAAAATGTGTATTTATTTATTTTAAAAAGAAATTATTTATAATATATTACTCCTGTTGCAGTGGTTCTGTAACATAGTCTTTTCCCTGTGGTATTTGCCTTGCACTTGCTACATTTCTGTTATCGGGATTTATAAGGAGGGTAAAAAGGGTTTAAGGGAAGGAATCATGATACATTTATGACACAGGATATTCGTTTTCCTTTTTTAACTACCTTAAAAAGAAAAATACTTTTTTAGTATGACCCAAGAAAGTGTTTTTGATTTATTATTTCTTTTAATTTATTATTTTTCAAATGGCATCCCCAATATTGTGTTGTATTTATATTTTTGATAAGTATTTAAATATAATTTTACCTTTATATCAATTAGGTACATATTACTCTCAATGTAAAACTTGTTTTATAGTCGTTTGGACTGATTTACTTTTCAACACAGAAAATTGTGCAATGAGTACACAATAAATATAAATTGTTTTGAATTACAGCAGCAGATTACATTTTTTCTGTTTTTACTTACGGTGTACGATCTAGATGGCTATTAAATAAAATGGTTGTTTTTTTTAATTGCCTTGCCCTTAAAAGTCTTTTAAATGACATACGCCTAAATAAATTGAAACTTTTTCCCATAAATTCCTCTTTAGCTCCCTTTTTACTATGACCAGTAGCCTATTTTTATAAAAAGTTGGACGCTGACTAAAAGAACGATATATAGTACTCTCGGTTAAATCATTTTAAACTTACTCACGTCGTATCCTGAACATTAATCGAATTAAAACCGCAGTGTAGGGTACACACCATTGTTAAACTAGAACCAAAATTTGTTACCCAAGTGTTAACTCCATTTTTTTATATGACAGATACTATATTTATCGTAACATGAGTAATACTCGACTAATTATTTCTTCGGAATGTTAATGCTTAAATGCCACACCTTTTTGGTTATTAATAATAAAATAACTTATATTACAATGTTTCTTCATGTAAGCTATACATATCAATAAATTATTTTCACTATAATTTGTAATTTTTTAATATTTTTGAGCATTTAAAAAATATTAGCAAAATAGAAATTACTTTGCATTGCGTCCAAATTTTCTTTTCTAATTTATTAAAATGTTAATTAAATATTTAAGAAAAAAATACCAAAAAGTGTTTGCAGCCTAACAATAAGTCAGATTTTTGTGTAAAACATTATACTTATTTGAAAAGAAATCCAATCCTTAAGTATAGTAAAAAAAATATAAATGCCAAAAATTTAATTAAATATATCCTTATGTATTAAAACTTTTATTTTTTAATAATAAAAATATATTTGCTTTTGATGGGTATCCATGTAAAAACAAATTTTGATTCAAACCTGCACTTGATGCAGTGCCAGTCTTTAATTTAAAATAACTTAAATAAATCAAAAATAAGTTAGTTATTTAGTTATCGATAATTTTTTTTCTATCTGAACCCAAATTTTTTTACGAGCTTCTTAAGGCGTTTATCAGGTTATAGATAACTGCCCAGTTTCCAATTTTTCTTAGTTTGCGAAGTACTAAATAACAAAATTTTATCTTATAAAAAAAACCATAATTTTAAGGCCTCAGCACTGTGCGGCATCGTCTTATAAACTTTGCTCTGTAATTACCCCCATTAAAATGGTCCATGGGAGTGAGGTGTGAAATTCTGGGAGACAATTCTATGAGACACATTATGTTGTTGAAATCGGATGTTTCTATTCCAGACATCAGCTTTATCATTAGGAAACAAAACAGCCAAATTTAAAACTGGTTTATCTTCTAAAAATTCTAAATACCTCACTCCATTTAGATTTTCTTCATAGAAGATTGGCCCTATAACTCGGTCACGAACAGTTCATGTTCAAATATTGACTTTTTGGGGTCATTGAGTGTATTCAGCCAAAGATAATACTACTACGAATAGATGGTTCATTTAAATGGGGCGTTTTGAATCAGTTCGGAGATATCAATGCTTCCCTAAATGCGAATAAAATTAAGTCGGTAACCCCTGCCCCAGCGAAAGAAACCGTGCGACATTGCCAATGTCTGTCGCTGGTACCTTATTCGGAACACGAAGAAGCGAAAGCGGGCGGCTAAACGGACTGGATATTTTCTAGTCGCGTTTCATCACGCCAATAGTAAATTGCCGGCAACACTGTTTAACTTTCGTTCAAGGATAGCGCGAAAATCTCTCGATGGACATCGGCTCGCGTTAGCCAAAATCCATTAGGTGGGGTTTTCAAAAAATCCCTTTTGAATGGTTTCCCCAAAATCTTTCCGGAAATTTTATTATCTTATCTCAAGCAAACAACGACCAAATTTCCTGGAATCTGGTTTGCCTGGCCAAATTTTAATGCAAATCAGAAAATAGAGAATTCTGTTTTCAAATTTAAACTGCTACCAACCCTCCCTTTTGAAATTGAAATATGAGTTATAAATGTTTGTTTTTTCAATAAATAAATACCCGTTTTTCTTTTTACCTATTTACTATCCACAAAAGGGCGTTAAAATTCCCTCTAGGGTTTTTACAAATTAAGAATTGGGTCTTAGGGATTGTTCGAAACTTATGTTTCACCCCAGAAAAACTGGGGCCCTTCCATTTGAAAATTGTTTTGGGCCCTTAAGGAAGTAAAAAATGTTGAAGGTTTTTATCCAAATTCTTTATCAAAAAAAAAAGTTTTACCGGAAATAATGAAATCAAAATGTATTGAAAAAACCCATTATCTTGTTATTTTTGAAATTTAGATAATGGGGTTTTTCATAACATAAAATTTTTTGCGTTTTTTCTTTTTTGTTCCAATTGGATACCAACCGTTTTTAATTATAAAAATTTGTTTTAACCTTTTCGAAAAATAACCCAAAAACGGTTTTTTTGAAAAGTTTAGGCGATTGAATTTTTATCCCTTTTCAAAAAAGTTACCGGATTTTTAACATGTTTAAGCAACGGCCTTTCCCAAAGGATATTCGGAAAACATCTTGGACTCAGCTATTGTTAAGATCATTTGTGTGTTTCAACTTTTAAGTTTAAATTTTCTTTTTTTTTCAGTGGGTTTCTTTATGAATAAGTTTTGCTTCCGACCATTGTTTTGACCATGCGTGTTCGGCAATCCCTGACTTTGATGTTTTACCTTGTTCCGTGTGCTTTTTGTGTTCTTTAACTCTAGATTCGAGTGGTCTCTTTGTTTCCCCGATGAATACCTCACCACATTCACAGGGAATTCGGTAGATACAGTTATTATTTGCATTGTTGTCCGGTCTCGTCTTAATAAGAATCAAGTAAGAATACTTCCTAAGGTTTTTGGGATTTAAATGCCTTTTTAATATTATGCTTATTTGCGATTCTGCGGATCTTTTCCGAAGGTCGGTTAATATACAGAATTGTCATAAATATTTGGTCCTGTAGAGTATTGTTCAAGTTAGAGTTTTTTTGTCTTACTTTGATATTTGTCGATTGTTTTCTTAACCAATCTCTCACTGTAGCCGTTCTGCTTAAGATCCCTAGTTATATTACTTATTTTTTCTTGCAAGGATTTCTTAATATTACATAAGGTGACTGACTGGTTATATGGAGTACCTATGACCCTTTGTTTTGTTCCGTTGGTGTGATTAAAATTTTCGTGTAAGTATTGTCCAGTGTGAGTAGGTTTTTTGTATACCAAGGTTTGTATATGTTCATTATTACGTTGGACTAGAACGTCGAAAAAAGTAAAGCCGAATTTTGCTCTTTCTCCACTGTGAATTTGATACAAGGTCGGAGTCAATTAAGATGTTTTAGGAAAATAAGTAGTAAGTTTAGGTTTTGATGTAGAGAGTTTGTATACAAATGCACCAGTAGAAGAATCGTTAAACATTATTCGAGCCAAGCTTAAAGAAGATGACACACTAGTAGAAAACAGCATTCTGTCGCTGGATGAGGTGATGAAGTTGTTGGAGCTGTGCCTCCGTAGTTCCTTCTTTCAAGTGAAAGATGAGTACTATGCGCAGGATAATGGACTTCCCATGGGTTAATCGCTCTCTCCAGTACTAGCAAATATTTATATCGAATGATTTGAGGAACACGCAATAAAAACTGCACTAATCAAACCAAAAGTTTGGCTTGGATATGTTAAGGATACTTTTATTGTATGGACAGGTAATGACAAAGAACTTGAATGTTTCCTAAAATATTTAAATTTTCTCTGCCCTTGAATCGAATTTACAATGGAGAAGGAGCAAAATTCGTCTCTCGCTTTTCTTGACGTTTTGGTCCAACGAAATAATGGACACATACAAACCTCGGAAGGAAACAAGGGGTCATACGAACTCTATATAACCGCGCAGTGACCTTATGTAACAGTAAGGAATCTCTGCAAGATAAAATAAGTAATATAACTAGGAATCTTAAGCAGAACGCCTACAGTGAGAGACTGGTTAAGAAAACAGTCGACACATACCAAAGTTAGACAAAAACTCTAAATAGAACAAGAGTTCACAGGACCACAAATTTATGACAATTCCGTAAATTAAAGAAGCTTCGGAAAATATTTGCAGAATCGCGAATAAGTATAATAATAAAACGGCATTTAAATCCCCAACCACTTTAAGTGAGAAGAAGTATTCTCTCTACTTAGACGAGACTGGACAACAATGTTATAAATAATACTGTATCTACCAAATTTCCTGTAAATGTGATGAGGTATATATCGGGGAAACAAAAAGACCACTTGAAATTAGAGAACACAAAAAACATACGGAACGAGGTAAAACGTCGAAGTCAGGCATTGCCGAACAAGCATGGTTAAAATAATGGTCGAAAGCAAAAATTATTTATAAAGGAACCCGCTGGAAAAAACAAATTTAAGAAGCTACAATGATTATAAACAACCAAAATATATTTAGCAACCCTATTATTGACATTCCAAATGCATATAGCAGCAGTTGCTAAACTATGAAAAATCGGTGAAGCTTTGGTGACCAGCTGGAAGTGTATAGCTCGTAGCTTTTAAGAATAGTTTTAGTAATCACAATCACTTGAAAACCGTTGGAGGTATATCACTAACCGAAACGTTGCTTATCAATTAACAAATAAAGACAATGGAAGTCTAAGATTTTGGTGTTATTTATTATCATTATCAATGTGAATAAAATACGGTTCATACAGTTCAAATTTTGTTACCTAATATCTCGCAAATGACACGAAAGGAAAATAAGAAATTAAGCATTTATTTATAACTTAATATGCGCTTTAAAAATACTCCTAAAAAAAACTTGTGTTTCGATTTTAAATTATAGAGAATGTCATATCTTAAATTTGGGGCATAATATATAAATATTTTTGTGTCGTAGGGAAGATCGCGACTAAAAATACTAATTCATTTATTAAGTTTATTTCAGGTTAGAGACTGCAGTGTATATAGCCGAGTATAATGGTTTTAATAAAAATATAGAATAAAAAAGTTTAACTGGAACAGTTATATTAAATAGAGTTTTTACATTTTCTTGTGAACGGGATCTGCTAAGTCCTTATTTATACTTGTTACTTATTTAGGATAGATTTATATTTTGACGAAACAGATATTAATAAAAGTTTAAGAGCGGTAAAGTTTTTGTTTCATATTCTTCATGTTTAAGTGTGTTTTTTTAATCGCATGATTTTGGGTTTATTTTTTTCTTATAGACCCCCACACGCTTATATTATCGTCACCTGTATGTATCTATCTATGTAACGGAATCTTTCAACTTAATTTTCACCAATTTTAAGAAGACTGATTAACTTAAATAAATTTTACAGGGGTCAAGGGCCGATGACAATACAATTATCTCATAACTATCCTGATCAGGATCAACAGAATAAAAAAATATATTTTTGTTGACAAAATATCAATCTATACGCATTCGCCATAATCAAGGCTCTTGATTAAGATTACTTTTGATGTTGTTTTGAGACTTTTGAATATTTTTTTGCTTTATTTAAATTATTAAAAATTATTTCCTACTTTTAGTTTGGTTTGCTGTAAAGGCATGTTTTTTTGTTTTTTAAAACTATAATTAATTTAAAAAATAAAATAAAAAAATGTACCCATTAATCTATATTTGAATTTTTGTTTTATAGCTAAAATGTTTTATTAATTATTATTGTGTAATAGCTGCTTCGGCAATGATGTTATAAATCGCCTACCCACAAGAAAATTTATGGGAATAGTTGTAGGTAGTTAAGTGAAATACCACATTTTTTCTGTTGCATCATTAAGAGCGACTCACGGAAATATAATATAAATTGTTCCAAATAATGTATCTTTTATTTAAATGATTTTAATACCCATATTGATACAAAAGATAAAAAATAGATAATTTTAACTAGGTATAATAAATCTTAAAGCAATAATAATAAAAAATAAATTTAAATAACGCAAATATTGCTGAGAATTTGCAGTAAATTACTATTATTAAGAATATTTACATTTTTTCCCCTGCTTTGCAGAGAGTAAATCTTAAACGCCTTATGAAGCCCAGCAAAATAAATCACAAATAACATGCAGGAAAGTTTTGTAATTAAGGTTATACATTGACCTTATTTTTTGTGTAAGATATTGTCAGTTATGATTTTATTATTATAATGGTAAAGTATATAGGACGCTCAATAACTTTTTTTCGAATTATCTAGTTATCTTGTACTGCAAAATAATATCTTAAACTAATTCTTTAAAATTTTGTATCACATATATTTTTGGACATTAAAATTGTTAAAAAATAATATCTCTAGCATTACTGCCTTTCTATCTTCGTTCCTAATAGTTTCTATTGTAAAACAAATATTAAAGAAATCATCATTTTGTAGAATATAAATAATTTTAGATACCATATCATGAAAGATATACGTACGAGATTTTAACATTTTTACATTTACCAGCAAAAGTAAATTTGTTTCTTTTATCTTCTGACGAAAACTGCATGGGTCGGTTGTTTCCGCATATGGCTTAACTGATTTTTGGTTAAAAACATAACTAAAGGATTCAATTTTAGACATTTTATTTCACACAGACCTTTACTCCAAAGAAAAACAAGAAAGAAAATTTAAAAATAAATGAATAACAAACAAACACCTCGAAAAATGTGTAAGTTTCCTCTTCGCGGCTGTTGACCCAGACCATGCGATTACACTGCTTCGGAAAGCAGCCGAAATCGCCCAATCGTAAATTAGATCAGGAATACTCGACTCGACTCCGTTTAACACAATACGGTCAATGCAGGCTGGCAGCCCGGCTTTTTATCAACGAAAGAAAACCACCGATCTGGAGATCGCTGCGCGAAGCTTGTGGAATTCAGTAATCGGTCAACGAGTTTATATGCTTAGAATAATAAAGGGAGATTTAAAAGATTGAAAAAAAATATACATATTTTTATTTATATCATTATTGTGTTTTTGTTTGGAAATATTAGTCGAAAATATTGGGAGGTCATTAACCAAATGACCCAATGGAGGAGCCGCCACTGTCCAATACAGGTCCTCAGTCTATCCAGATCCTATAGATCCTCCTTCTGATGAATTTTCTAAAAAGACTACCAAAAATTCTACAGAATGGTTCTGGTCCTATCATCTCCCTGTTAAAGCCTTATTTGACTAATCTGTACACCTCCTTATTTTCTGGGTGGACTTTATGGCCTGGGGCCCAGGCTACAGTTAGCTTGTTATACAGTCCGACTTTCTTTTAGGTGGATATATAATGCATAACCTGTCTTCAACTGGTTTGACAGTAAACTTCTGTTGTATTGCCTAATTTTGTTTCCATAAGGAATATTGGTATACTAGGTTAAGTCAGCTTTGAGGAGAGGGTCCCGCTTTCAGTCCTTCCTGTCTGGTATACCGATATTAAGTTTGTTGCCGAATGTGAATAAAGCCTACCTTTTTCTAATACATTATACAAATTTGAATGTGCACTTGGGATACTTGATTGATGAACTTGATTATTTTATAAGTAGTTAATAAAAATAAGAAATCATTTTAAAAATAAAGTGATTCTACATCTGCCGATGAAAGATATTATTAATATATTAATATTGGTTATCTAAATGATCCAGTATATTAATAAGTAAAATGTAGTTTACCAAAACCATACAACTATCTATTATAATACATCCTGTGATAATTTCTTCTGTTGGAGATAACAGTTGGGTGGTTTTCGCTTGCCAAAAGATTTATAAATAATGATTTCAATCATGTAAAATCCCAATAATTATATATTTTTTGCCAACTTATCTGATTAATATAGAAATAGTAGACGTTATGAGATGTTGAGTATTTTCAAGTATTTTTTTAAATATATCTTTTCCTTTAATCGTGATAGTACCTAATTTAACTTATTTGAGGCGCAGATTCAGTTGTATTTTTAACTACCCTTTTACAGTAGAGCCTTGTTAGTCCAATGTCCAACAATCCGAATTATCCAATAATTCGAATGTAAAAAAGCAATTATGATCTATCTTGTAGTTCGAATTTTCGTGTATGCGCAAAACCGAATGTTTTTTTAGCGAGTTTTAACTAGTTTTAACTACATTCGACAGGTCCGTTGCGTTACTTTTTTACATGCACAGTACATGTCTTAGTCGTAAGTAGTTCTTGTAGGCGTATAGCAAAATGGCTCCAAAACGCATACATGTGACATAAACTTTAAAGCAAAAGTCTGAAATATTAGTTCGTGGGTGTTCTGGAAAAGCATTAGCTGCAGAGAGTGGAGTTGACGCTTTGATAATATTTGACATTAAAAAGCACAAGGAAAAAATCGGGAGGTAAGAATATATCCTGTAATGCCGGCTATTTTTTTAATGTAGATATGATTACTTCGCTGGCCCAGGAAAAAGGAAAACGTTACGATCCGCAGAGTATCCTAAAATGGAAAAATTGTTGTATGATTGGTTTCGTAAGCAAAGATCAAGGCATATTCCTATATCAAAGCAAATCAATTTTACCCCAAATGTTACGGGAAGGATCATTTTGTTACTAGTAGTGGTTGGATAGCGAAATTTAGAATCAGGCATGGTTTACGGGCGTTGAAAATTTGCGGCGAAAAATTATCCTGCAATGAAAGCGCTGTAGATTCTTTTATACTGAAGTTGTCGGAGAAAATTAAGAGTCTAAATATGTCTCCTTCTCAAATTTATAACGCTTATGAATCAGCTTTGTACTGGAAGCTGCTGCCAGAGAAAACATTGGCAGGCTTTCATAAAAAAAACAACACCAGGACGGAAAATGTGCAAACAGAAAGTTGAATATATATCATCGCGTAATGCGTGGATGACCACTGCTATATTCCAGGAATGGTCTCACCACTCATTCGTGCTGCAGGTCAGAAGTTACTTAAGAGAACAAAAATCTACCCGCAAAAGCTCTCCTACTTGTGGAGCCAGGGATCTCAAGAAGAACTTGTAACTGAAGATGGATGCATTTCAACACTTTTTTGCCACCAAACTGCACAGCTCTAATTTAGCCATTAGATCAAAACCCCATTCGCCTAACAAAGCTATTTTATAGAAAAAGATTGTTGGCACACATTCTTTCTAATGGTGAATGAGGCGTCTGCAAATTACTCAAGAATATTTCTCTAAAAGATGCGGTGTGCCTGCTACATAACGCTTGGGAGAAAGTTTCCCCACACGTTTTACAAAAATTCTGGACCAAACTGCTACCCGGTGAAATAGCGAATAATGTGTAGTCAGATGACGATCCTGATGATTTGATACCGCTGAGTTTAGTGAGGCAAAAAATGTTAGAAATACCAAATGAATTAGCGGTGGTCTCAGACATGCTAAGTTCTTTATCACAAAATTCTTTGAGTGGCCAAGAAATTAGAGTTTGGATTGAAAATGATGAAGCATTATTGCCGCTTAAAGATAGTTCGGTAGAAATAAGTGACGACGAAGAACATCAGGAACCTAGTAATTTAAAGGCTGTGAAAAATGAAACCGCGATTAACAGTTTAAATGTAATCTTAAAGTGGGCGGAAGAAAACGAATTTTCTTTCAATGATATTTTAGTGCTGCAGAGACTAAAAGAAAGTGCTTGATGAATCAAAAAAATGTTAAACAAACCAAAATCACTAATTTCTTTAATAAAACGTAGTTTTGAACATTTTTTGTACGTGTTGTTTTTTTATGTACAAATATAATGTACTAAAATATTTAGAATAAACGTTTTTCAATAGTCCGAATGTTTAACTACTCTGAATCGCTCTGGTTTTTATTGGTTCACACTATCGAGGTTCTACTGTATCAAAATCCGCACATTTTACCTTATATTAACCGCATGAACGTAATCAATGCTAGAAGCACCGACTAGACCCTAATATGTATCAAATAGCCTAATATATGCGTAATATCATATAACTATTTCATATTCTACACTTTCCTTTTTGCTGAACTTGGAACTTACTAATCTAACATTGACACACTAAACTGCCCAGTTAATTTTATTACATTTTAATGCTATATTTATATATTTTTTAAATATTATATGTTTAATAGACATAAACATGAATACATTGAATTGTAATATACTAGTTAAAGGTGTAATCGTATTAGAGGACTATAAACACTAATTAAATAGGATCTGTTACATCAATACAAATTATTTCTAGGGTTATAAAAATTATGTTTTATTTTTTTTTTTGACAATAAGATTTCCAAAAACCATAGGAGATAGGAAATAGTGGTAAACTTGGGAAATTTAGTGGCCTATAAACTTAAAAGAATATTAAAAAAAAATTTACTTTTTAAGTCATTTAGTTTGGTTCTATACCTGTTTAGACACTGTGTTTTCAAGTTATATAAGCCTATTTTTTAACCGTGGATCTAAATATTTTGTTGCATTTTTCGAAATCCAAGATTTTTTAATCGGAGCTTCTTAAAGTAAATGGCAATATTGTCAAATAAACCTCTATTAATGTTTATTCATTTTTATTTGAAACTTATTACCAGAATTGAAATAAAAATGTTATTTTCAGAATATTTTCCTTAGGTTTTTAAGAAGGCCAATTTTTTTAAACCTAATTTTATTTTAAGAGGGTGGATCCCATGGATGTTGACTTAAAGTACCTTTCTTTTATAAAAATGCATAGATTTTTATATCTTATTTTTAAATATTTCTTTTGGCTTCACCAAATATAAGACGTCTTTAAATAGAAAATATGTCATTGGAATTGCAACCTAATGATATTTATAAAATAATGCAAATTTTACAGTTTCAAAAATATCCAGCTTAAATTATTATCACGATTCTTCTTTTAGGGGTTTTAATCCCCCAAATAGTGTCTTCGGTCATTTTTTGATAAATTTTGGTCCTAGTTAGATAAAAGGGAGTTTGATAAAAATAGAGTAAAAGACCTAAAGACCAAATCGTTATACAAATCCTCCTGTCATAGAATGCAAACAAATTGTCAATCTTATTTGTGATATTTTACTATATATTATTGAAGATAGTCAAAAAAAAATTAGAATTTTTGGTGCCTTCCAAACTTCGGATTTCTACAGGGTGTTGTGTTGTATTGTAATTAATAGGCTCGCTCCGCTGAACATAGTCTTACTCCCTCTTTTACCTAAGAAGATCTTTTGTGGATACCCTACATTAGTTTTTTTCCTTCAATTTCCAAACTTGTCGAGAGGTTAGAAATGTTTTGGTAGGCTAGTTTTTTAATATCTTCAATCAGTCAAAAATGCTCTTTCTAGATATTCTAGCCTTTGGAGTATTAATTCCATGCATTCGCATAATATGTGTCCCTCCGATCTATAGACTCTATGTACTTATCTATCGTAGCATGGTGAGTTCCCTTGCTGGGGCTACCAACCCTTAAGCATACACAGGTTCCGTCACCATGTACTGTCCCTTATGTATGCATTCCTTTTACACTGATATGGCGCTGCCATTTTGCTTACTGGAGCCCCAATTTCCTCACTAGTGATCCGAGTCCTGTTAGTGGTAGGATTCTTATGTCATTTAGGTCCAGTCATGCAGTTCCTAGACATTTCCCCCTTATGTGCCCTAGTGCTGGGCAATATCTAAGTATATGTATGGCGTCCTCTCTTTCCTCTCCACACCATCTACATGTACTTGTCTCATTTTCTCCTATCTTGTTGAGATAGTGTCTGTTTCTACAATGACCTGTCAGTATGCCTGTCAGGTTTCTCATTTGCATCCTATTGAAGTTCTTTATGCTCATCGGTAGGTCCTTCCATAGGTCTTCCCCAGTAATAGCCCTTGACTGTCTGGCTTTTGTCTTTTTCCAATTCTCATTGAACCGTTTCTCTATTCATGTTGCTATCTCTGTCAAATCCGAATTATAAGAGATTCTCACGGTATATTCAGGTTCATTGTCCTCAGCTCCCAAATTCCTCGGGATCCCTTTTGTCCAGAGACCCATTGCCGGGTGACTCTGGCGGTTTTCGTTAGTTTATTAATTGCTTCCCGACATCTATTCGTAAGTTCTGATTTGTGCACTGTATTTGTTAGCGCCCCGATCGCTGCCTTACTGTCAGTACATATGGTTATATTTCCTCTGTATCTTCTATTAAAGCAGTATTCTATGGATTTGGCTATTGCCATAACTTCCGCCTGAAATACGGTTGCATATTTTCTCATTGGCCCATGATGTCACAGTGTCTCCCCTCATCCTCCACTGTCCTTCAAATTCCAGTCTTAGTGTCTCTGCCCTTGCTGAGGCCTTGATCATTACATGGAGAAGTGGAAGCCCCATAATAATCTCCAGCAATTCCATCGGAGTAGTGGATGCTGCCCCAGATATTCCTCTCATTGCCATTCTTTGTATGTGTTTCAGCATTATCTGTGCCGTCTTAAGTTACGTGCGTCGCCACCATATCACGGAGGCATACAGTATCCGTGGCCTGTTGACTGCTTCGTATATCCACTTCATGACCTTAGGAAAAAGTCCCCAGTCCCGTCCTACGCGTCTTCTACAGAGCCATAGCGATCCTGTGGTCTTCTTCGCTACCCTTTCAAGATGTGCTCTCCAATTCAGCTTGTCGTCCACTCCAAGATACGTGGCTGTACTAGAGTATTCTAGTTCTCTCTCACCAAACTTTCACTTACTGAAGTACGGTGTGTTTTTTACTTCTAGTAAATAATACGAGCTTTATTTTTAATGGATTGGCTGTCAGTTCGTTTTTCTGACATCATTTCGCCACCATCGCCAGCTCTCTTACCATAATATACACTATCATATCTGCATGTTTACCTTTGACCGTAATGGCCACATCAACTGCAAAGGCTTGTATAGGTTTACGTCTCCTACTGATTTTCTCCAGTAGTCCATTCATGACCAGGTTCCATAGGAATAGAGATAATTAGCATCAAACGGATCCATCGTATAATAGCCTCGTCGATACCATGCTTCTCAAGTGCATTACATATTGCCACTGCCGTGGTATTATTATATGCTCCTTTTATGTCTAGAAAGGCCATTAGAGCGTAGTCTTTCGAATCTCGCCAGCTCATGTAGTGCAGCTGTAGTGCTGCTTCCTGCCGTGTATGCGAATTGTCTCTTATTGGGTGGGTTTTTCTTTAGGTATTTAACTTTAAAATGCCCATCTATCATTCGCTCCATCGTCTTTAAGAAGAACGATGTGAGACTTATGGGTCTAAACATTTTACTGTCGCAGTAGTCCGTCCTGCCAGGTGTTGGTATAAAGGCCTGTCTGGTGCTGCTCCAGCATTTGGGGATATACCCCAGAGCCATGGAAGCCCTCATGAACTTCAACATGGGCAGAGTGAGAATGTCCAGAGCCTTCTGCAGAAGGGCCGGGAATATTCCATCCGTACCCGCTGGCGCCGCGCGCCGTCTTGAATGGCCCAAACGATCCCACCGCCCACTCCATCCTCCTATAGGGAAATGCGAATATGTAAGGGTGTGATTCTACATGGAAAATTACAATAGTTTACTTATAAAATTTAGTCCATAAATGTTTTGTTACGAAAATGTGGGATGTTAAATGTTAAGAAAAAGAAAGATATTATTATTTATTTTTAACTGCTTGGGATATTTCAGTGATGTTTAGTATGTGGTGACATTTAATGTATTGATTGTATTTTATAGTCCATGATATGCCACTGGTTTGTTCCCAAATAAAAATTGTATGTGATTTCTCGTCCAGTTTAAAGGAAGAGTTTTCTTTTGAGTTATTTCTATAATGCGTTTTTAAAAATAAAATTGTTATAGTGTAATATGCAGTTTTAGAACAATACGTGTGCAAGACATTTGAAATAGAAACCATCACAGTGGTCGGCAAAGGGTCTTTTTTAAAACTATTGCACTATTGTTATGGTTTTAACCATTTAACGCAAGGCACCTTGCGGAAATACTTAAATATACTTTATATAAATCAAACTGACAAAAAGAATTAGCAGTAAAATCAAGTAATGGGTAAAACAAAATACGTTTCTCGTAGTAACTTTCGCGTTTTAATGTCGCCAATTTGTAGGTAAAATTTTAATACAAGTGATTAAGTTTGGAAACAGGGAAATATTTAAAATACTTAATATATTATTTATTAAGTCATAAATTACATTAGAAATTTAATTGAATTAAATCTAGGTCTACTCTTTAAGTTCTATAGGCACATCTTTACTAGCTTTTGTAGTACACATACATTAAGTGTTCTAGTGCAAATTTTTAAAAATTGATTTTATTAGGTTTTTTTAATTAGATTATTGTACGTAAATACTCAAGTTTATTTGCGAAAATGTTTGAATCATGGAAACTGAAATTTTGAAGACGTACTCTTGTACATCAAAAAAGTTGGTTTTCAAATGATCCCAGTATATCCGCTGGTTTGGTCTGAAAATGTTTACATCAGATCTAGTCCCAACCACTATCAAAACTATAAGAAAAGTATATATTATTTTGTTTTAGGTTGTAATTGATAAAAAATGGATCAATTTTAATTTTTAATCACACACTTCTCGGACTGGGCCCGCCTTTATCCCGTTTAAACACCATATTAGGTCTGTTTGTTCTCAAGTTCCGAGTAGGACAGAGTATGTTAGTGTAGGACTAAAAAGTGGAACTAAGTGTAAATAAATTCCGTATCGTAGTAAAAATGCATCTAATTTAACTACTTCAAGAGTTAGAGAAATTAAGTGAAAACTAGTTTACACCAGAATTCATACCAAACACCTAATCCTTAATTATAACACTGACGATAACAAACGGTTTATTGACAAGAAAATGTAAAATAGAGTACTCTATTTCTGGATAAAAACAGACATATTATAAATAATCAATTTCTCCAAGATCAGCTCTTTAACTTCAAAAGGGTCCAAATTATGAACTTTTTAAAAATGGCCAATTTTAGTGGTTTTCATACTTTTTTATGCAAAGAATACACTGATAAGGTTTAACAAAAAACCATTTTATCTATCTTTAGATTCTTTGCAAAAGTGCTATTGACAGTATTGCAAATAAATTACAATTAAATTAAAAAAAATTGTTAAAAAAATGCTTTTTTTCATAGGTTTTTCCTTAAAAAGAGAACTTTTGTATAGATTAGCCTTTAGCTACCGACGTGGTTTTTTTGTCACACTAGTACCGACGTGGGGCTTAAAAGGCATACAACACTGAGTTTTAAAGAAAATATGTATAATAAACATCAAACTATAAGTCAAAATGTTAATTTGGGATCTACCAATGAAGGGAATGACATGATAACAATCAACTTTATTAAACTTTGTAATTATAAGGCTTTTCATCTTTGATTCCGTTTTTAACAAAAAAATGGCACTTTACAAAATAAAAATAAAATAAAAAAATATGACTTCTTAGGAACCATGAATTATATTTTTTCTTTAACTTATGGGTTATATCTATCATTAAAAAAATAAAAATTAACTGGTATTTTTGAAATATAAAAAATGTCCAAGAGCAAAGTTACTCACAATAGGGGCACACTTGTTTAGCGCATTGTAAAAAAAACATGTTTTCTGCAAGAGTAACATTGATATGTGGATTTTCTATTTAGTTTAGGTGGACAAGATGCACAATTTTTTTTTATTTTTTCTTAGTTGGCTTCACCTGGAACTAAATCTGGCATATCAGAACCGAGTATTCTGGCTAAACTCTTCATATATTGTTTTCAAATACTGTACGGATATTTTCCATCACTTTCTGTCAAATTGAGTGGATACTCGTAGAATAATATTTTATTGTGGTATTCTGACTAAAGATCGATTTGAATAAGTTTTTGACCACTTATATTTATTTTTGCCCCTAATATCACTGAGCCTGAAAAGCGGGGTGCTTTCGTCTTCTGACGAGGATTCGAAAATATTTTCCGTCTAAGGTAAGGGCGAGGTTGTAACCTCCACATCAGATACATCAGTATCGCTCATTTGTGGTAAAAAATCCACTCCGACGTCATCTATTTTCAATCCGATGGCGTCTTCTGTAATCACGTTCTCAACCAAAGCCACGCCTTTTTTATTCTGGAGATCTATATGACGATGTGGTCTTTTGGAATAACGTTGTTTATCTTTAGGTAAACTACGTTTACCCCCCGACGTACCAGGTACATCCATTCTTCAAATTAGCGGTAAGATTTCTGAAATCAAGCACTTTATTTTGATTATAGCTCAAATAAAAAACTTACGTTAGTACTGACGTCGGGCCTGAGAGGTCGCGTCGTAATTTAAAATCGACATAACTTACCCAAACTGTATTCACCGGCACTACTACCACACTCAACGGCGTCTGCGCAACTAAACTCGCCGCTACTGACAAGCACGGGTCTCTCCTACATGGGGAAGGGGTAGAAGTAACAACTTGTCAACCCGCCATGGCCTCACAGGCCCCACGTGGGTACTTAAAGGTTAGGGTTTTTTAGGTTTTAGGTATAACTTTTTTAAAGATGGTACTAGTAGTTTGCGGTTAAATTTTAATGACCAAAACAGCTTCTATTTTTCTCGGTAAACGGTACTACCTGGGAACTATTTGACATTAAATCCTGCTGGTGCAGAAGAGGTGTAATAGATTCAACTAATTTACTACTATTAAGAAAACCTGCCATTTTGGCCAAGTCAAAGTATTTTTACTGGTAAGAAATGCCATCAAATAAGTCAGGATTACATTTTAAAAAAGGCTTAGAAGGTTTAATAACAATTATAAATCACTCTTAGCTATACTTTTACTCGAAAATACAATTAAAGATTATTTCCCAGATTTTAACCTTTTACTTATTATTGTTAGATATTATCAGTTATATGAAATGTCTAATTCTGATAACCATAAATATATATTTAATACAAAGTTGTATTAATTTTTCTACCTTTCACATGGAAAATATCAATAACATTCTTATATAATAGAGGAAAATAATAAACTCGTCCTTTTCTAATATACTAAGATATTCATTAAAAAAATCTGTAAATGGTTAGATATGAAAATATTTATATGTTCTATTCGAATAAACCCAATAGAGTTAATGCGTTGGTTGTCTTCGTGACTTTTCTAAGGAATTGGTTTATGGGCTTCGCTTTACGCACTCACCCAGTCACGCCCCTCATAGAACGAACATTCAGCATCACCCGCCCAGGGTACTTGTGTAAATGAGGGGCCTTTACTCGTAAGATAATTTTATTGGGTTGCCTCTTAAAAGGGATCTGGTAACCGATTACATAGTCGGTATCATACCTTTTGCATATGTGTACAAAATTATTTCTGTCAGAGTTCCACACTACCCCGCAGAATATATGATCTTGGCCTCCATGAGGCCACGCTCCCACGTGGGGGAACAAAGGCCGTTAGGAACCAGAACGTCAAGACATACTTTCACGGTACTACAAACTGAATTCCCGAAAAAACTTAGTAGCACACAAAATGCTAATAGGGTTAAGTCTGGTTAACTGAACGGACACGGGCTTGTATTTTCTTTAACAGCAGTTTTTAACTTAAAAGAATAAGTGCCAGTAAGATATGCAGTAAAATATACAAAAGTAAAATTGTAACTTACTATATATTGCTGTTATACAGACTTTAACTTAAATATATTAAAAACATAATGATTTTTTAATATTCTAACGTTTATGTTACAATATAAATGGCAGATGCTATCAACTCCACAAAGTTACTTTTTAAAATATATTAATTATACAAATGATCATTTAAAGAAGCATTATATGCATATATCATTTAAAGAAGTATTATTTTAGTTATTTTTGTTATTTAATATAAGATGTGATTAAAATAATATTTAAAAGTACAATGATAAATAGACAAGTAAGTAGTGATACAAATTCAGATTACGGCAAATGCTGTGTCATGATATGTTTTACAACGATTGTGAAAAGTAAGACAACCTTGGTTGCTATTAAAATGTTTTATACGTTTCAAAACAAAGAGACATATGCCATTTTTTGTCTTGCAATACTCGAAGTATTGTTATTTGCAAAATTTAAATATATCATTTACATACATAAGTGTAAATTGGCAAACTGAGGTGAAAACAAATATATTTAAAACGATTTTAGGTGTTTTTTAAAACTGTCAACTAGTATCGACTAGTATTGCATTGCCCCTGTATTTGGAGTGTCATATCATATTTTTGTGAATTTAATTTTACAAAATATCAACCTCATTATAAAACTACTCCATAAAGTAACAAACGTATTTTTAAAATTCTTAACTTTGACAAATAAGCACCCGTGACCAGCGTTGCCAGGTCTGGGGATTTTTCCCCAGAACTAGGAAATTTTGATATCAACTGGGGACTGGGGATAAACTTTTCTAAAATCTGGGGAAAATCTGTTGGCTGTAGGTATTGAGTTCAACGGTTTTTAAAATATTAATAGTGGGAGAGAAATCTTTTTTTTTTCTATCAAATTAGTAATACTGAACATGACAAGCGCCTATAATAGGTACACGAAGCCTGTTTGGCTCCGACATCACTTAGGCAACCAGACGTACTCAAAATATATTAGTGGAAGTGGATCAAAATCTAGGCTTTCCGTACAATGAAATAGTTAAATTTAAGCAAATTTGTATTTTGGAATCAAATTTAAATTTATTATACGAAGGGTTCTGGCGTCTATTTTTGTATATCATGTATTATAATTTGTATATATCTAAAATATTGAGCATAGCCAAAAATATATATACAACATATATTTTTGGCATAGCGTCATAAATGGATAAAATAAATTGGGGGAATTACTTGACGGCGATTTTGGAGGAATTACGATGACGACGCGACGTCTGGGATTTCCCCGATTTCTATATTCAAAGCGTTTTATTGTGTTTCTCTGTAGCCATCGAAAAATGTGTTAGAAATTTGATGTTTAAGGTGCTTGTTGTTGTTTAAGTTGCTAGCTGTTTAAACATATATATTTTTAGGTAAGTTTCTCGTCATTTACCTATTTTGTACCAGTATCGTAGTGAGATAGAGTTAAAATTTTCAATTACCTGACAGGTGTATTAGTTACATTTATTATATGTTTGTTAGTAGGTATGTACAAAAAAGTTTTTTGATTTTTTTAACGATAAATATTTTACTTCGATAATCACATTAATACATTCAAAAAAAAATTATAGGCCTATACTAATAATATTTCTAGGAAGAATAATTCACTGTGCCTAAAAATTCGTAACTATGTCGTCTTCTGATGAATATAACACCGATAATAAAAAAAGTGATGCGCCAAAAAAAGGACAATTGGTCAAGAATCATGCCAAATCTTATCAGCATAAGTACAGACCCGAATGGGAGAAAATGGATATGTTTAAAAATTGGATAAATCCCAGTGGTAAGGGAGTACATTTTTTTTTCTGTAAGACATGCGAAGAAGATTACAATGGAGGAATATCAGCAGTTAAAAAGCATGCTATGTCACAAAAGCATATGAAGGCTTGCAAAAGTGTTCAAAATCAACCAAAGCTGACTACAATGGCAACCGTAGCAACTATTTCTTCAAAAAAGATTAAAAAAGCAGAAATTCAAATTGGCATGTTCATTGCAGAACATAATCTGGCATTTAGTTTAGCAGATAGTCTAGTTGAGCTCTTTAAAACAATTTCTTTAGATTTAGACAGAAACGAAGTGAAAAACATAACATGCAATTGAACCAAATGCACTAAAATTGTAACAAACGTTATTGGTCAGACTAATTTTGAAAATGTGTTGAATGACATTAGAGTTAGGTCTTTTTCGATTATAATTGACGAGTCTACCGACATTGCATGTCAAAAAAGCTTGGCTCTTGTTGTCAGGTATGTTGCAAATAATACTGTATTTGATCACTTTCTTAAGCTGCTAGAGGTTAAAGATGGTACTGCACATGGACTCTATACTGCACTTGTAGACTTTTTTGAGAAAAATCATATACCATATAAACAGAATTTGATAGGTTTTGCTTCTGACGGTTGCAATACTATGATGGGCGAAAAAACTATGTGCAAAAATTACTTAAAAACGATATTCCTCATTTATTTGTAATTAAATGTATTTGTCATTCTCTTGCTCTCGTCGCATCCTATGCATGCAACAAACTGCCCAATGACATTGAATATTTGTTAAGAGATATGTACTCATATCTTCAAAGTTCAAAAAGATTAAAACAATATGAAGAATTTCAAGCTTTTTTAATGATCAAACCTCACAAAATTTTGCAGTTAAGTCAAACTCGTTGGCTATCGCTGAGTAATTTAGTCAACAGGGTTGTTGAGCAGTTTGGTGCCCTAAAATTATTTTTTCAATCGCAGTGTTTGGAAGAACATGACAAGAAGGCTGAAGACATTTTCATCGTTTTAAATAATCCTCTTACGAAATTATATTTAAAGTTTTTGCAATATGTTTTACCTTTAATTGTAAATTTAAATCAAGAATTTCAAAGCGAACAGCCAAAAATACACACTATTTACGATAAAATGGCAGCAGTTTATAAAACTTTTTTGGAATTTTATTTAAAGCCCGAATATATCAAAAGCACAGCCTTGGAAAATATACAGTATAGAAATCCACAAAATTTCATGGATCTGGATAACATGTACTTTGGGGCAGAAGTCGTGGTTGCATTTTCTACTAATTGCAATAATTTGTTAAGTAAGACGGTCATTCAAAATTTCAAGTTAAAATGCCTTGATTTTTATGTAGAGTGTTGCCATCAAATATATAAAAGATTTCCTTTCAACAAAGACCAAATGCAAAGTTTAAAACTCTTGTCATTTTTAGATCCAAAAAATATTTCAAATCATTGCTATTACAGCTTCCAAATTCCCACAAATTATGAAAAGTCTAAATATTAATGAATTAGACAGAGAATTTAGATTATTAAGAAATACGGAAAACCTAAACTTTGAAGATCATTTTCTAGCATTTTGGACACATGTTTTTTCTTTAAAAAATAATGACGAAAGTGACTATTTGCCTACCCTTTCGTGTTTTGTCAAATATATTTTGTGCCTCCCTCATAGTAGTACAACCGTAGAACGGATATTCAGCTCTGTAAATTTAAATAAAACTAAAAGTCGAAACCGGTTGAGTAACGAAACCCTTGAAGGCATTTTGCACTCCAAAAATATTTTAAAAACTCAAAATAAAACCTCGGCAAATTTTGATGTCGGAAATGACATGTTAAATAAACATAACACTATGTATTCTAAATAAGCTGGTAATATTATTATAAAGTAGTGCTAAGTATGCAAAAAATAAAATATTTATGTTTTACAGTGTTTTATTACGAAAATGTAGAAAAAAATTAATCTGGGGAATTTCGTTCAAAATCTGACAACTTTTGAAATACATTCTGGGGAAAATAAATTTCTGAGCCTGGCAGCACTGCCCGTGACCTGTGGCAGCCAGGTTTTTTCAGGTGAAACTATCCTTATAGTATCATGCAGTTTTTAGACAATTGCAGCCGAACCGCAAGAAAGAAACCCAGCAACCTCTATATCATCAAATTCCTCGTGAAAATCTCTATCTATTGATATAAAAATATACGGGGTATTCCATTTAAAAAATACGTCACTCGTGCTGTAACTCTTTTGTTTTTGTTTCAAATATTTTTCTGATTAGATTATTAAATTCTACGGAAAAAATACACGATATGGCTATATTCGTTTTTTAAAAAAGTACATGAAAGTTCAAGAAAACAATCCCTGTTTACTTTAAAATGAATAACCCTGTACATTAGTCTAAATTGGCAAACTGTTATACATATACAACAATTATATTTAAAACGATTTTTAGGTGTTCTTTAAATTGTCAACTAGTATTGCATTGCCCCTGTATTGGGAGTGTCATACTCTGTTTATTGTATGTTATTTATAACCTACTAAATGAAAAGCCTGTCTTCGCCAGGCGAGAGACAATATTAAGTAGCCTCTGTCTCCGTAAGACGCCTTCCGTACGGCTAACGGTAAAAAAACACTATTTTGCTCCTATTTTTGTCCCGGGGGCGAAATTCAAAAAACGTGCTTCGTTAGGTTCTAGCCACTGCTAAAGACTACCACTGTGCCAAATTTCATGATTTTAGCTCAAGCCATAACTTCAGAATGACGTGGATAGACAAATAAATATATATACCTACCTACATATAAATATATCCACATTAGCAAATTATATAAAATATATAGATTTTTATGAATTTAATTTTACAAAATATCAACTAATTAAAACATATATATAAGCTGTACAAATTTAAATGGATTGTTTGCGACAATTTAAGTTCATTACCGAATTGAGAAAGTTATCTTTATGTAGCGGAACCAATGTTGTACACAAATGTTACGAAATTTAATGTTATCTAATTTTCAACGCAGTGTCAGCTTAATATGCAGTATGTGGGTAATACGTTTTGTAATTTATATAAACCTGTTGATTTTGTGTAGTGATATACGGTGATTTATTTCATCTAGTTCTTTGTAAAGCGGTTTATTTAATTACACAAGAACAACGCCCTAAACATATACTCACAAACTTTCTGGCTGAGTGCTAATAGATTCAGGCAAAAAATAGTAGAACTTTGCTCTAAGAGCCAAGCCTAAAAGAAGTTTACACAATTTTCCTTTTAGTTACAATGTTGTTTTAATGTGCTAAATTCAAAAATCTCAAAGAATACATCTAACTTCATCAAGATCACACTGAAAGAGAAACACATTTATGTGTCCACATATTAAAGCAGGTTGTAAGCAGATGAGCAGAATTATATGCCTAAGCTTTTTGCAGAATGAAATCTTTTTTGTCAATACCGGGTCAAGATCTTTTTCCTTCAAACAGTTCTTTAATGGTTACATAATATTTTTTTAGTATGTGTTCAGGTCATGCGGGGTTTCGTAGAAATTCCTCACTTGTAATTTTGGCTTTCCATAGATTTTTTATATTCTTACCTATGTATCTCTAAAGCCTTCAATTCATTTATAGTATGAGCTTTAAATGCCACGTACAAAAGTTGTGACTCAACATCTTAGCCTTACTTTCGAGTTTACCAGTTTTAAGTATAGAAGACTGACTTATATTTCAGAAATGACTTTCTCTCCATTTTTAGTCTGATTTTTATTTCTGTTTCCTGTTCCAGTTCTGAGCTGATGTAAACTCCCAAGTATCTACGGGATTCTGCAGTAGTGAGTCAGACACCCATAGCTACCATACCCATTAACTTAGGAATTTTGTTTGAACGCAGACCCATACTATACATATAACTGTATTTCTAAAAAATATTTTCGCATAATATGGCAATATAATTTTTTTTATGGTACAGGGTTATTTATTTTAAAAAATCAGGGCTTAATTTTTAAACTTTCCTGTAATTTTTTAAAAAACGAGATACTCATTTCGTGTTTTTTTCTCCGTAGAATTTAATAATCTAATCAGAAAAACATTTCAAACAAAGAGGAATACCCCCTATATTTTTATATCAATAGATAGAGCTTTTTACGAGGAATTTGGTGATATAGGGGTTGCTTTGTTTATTTCCTGCGGTTCTGCTGCAATTGTCAAAGTCAAGAATTTTAAAAATACGTTTATTTCTTTTTGGAGTAGTTTTATAATGAGCTTTTCATCAGAAGAACGGCTTCAAATTATAACTCTCTATTATAAATGTGGAGAAAACGCCAGGGAAACACAACGAAGATATGTTGCAAATTTCCACCGAATTATATCAGTAAAAACAATTTTAAAACTGAAGGTCTTATTCAAAGAAACAAAATCGTTACATACAGGGTGGCCGTCCATATTTTGACCCATTTTGATCGCGAATAACTTTTGAACAAATAAAGATATCAAGATGCGGTTTTCGCAAATATACTTATATTTCTTTAAAGTTTATTCTCGTATCTTTACCATTTTTATGTGACATTCCATTAGCTCAAAAACAAAATGGCCGATTTTCCGATATAGGACAACTTTGTTATTTTAAATGGAACACCCTGTATATGTTTCAATATTTTAAAAATTTAATCTTTCCCTTTAAAAAATGTAACACAAGCTATGGTTATCTTAAAAAATAACGCATTTATTGACCTCCAAAGAATTGACTGTATGTCGAATAGGAATATTATTTTAAAAGGATTTTTTGAAAAGTCGCCTGTGGAAACAAAGTTATCTCGTTTCCATAACAGCAACAAGCCTCATTGTCAGCCATTGTTGGTCATTTTTGACAAGTTATTTTAATTAGGAAGCGAAAAAATGTTCTCGTTAAGCGAAAAAGGAAAATGTGTTATTATGTTTGCCGAAACCAAATCAGTAAAAGAAACCCAGCGAAGATTTAGAAACATGTTTAATAAAGCTCCACCCACAAAAAATTCAATTAAAATCTGGCACAGAAAATTCTGGAGTACAGGATCTTTAGCCCGTAAAAAGAAATTAGTAAACAATGAGAATTTGCTAAATAAAACGTTACAAATTCTGGAGATAACTCAGGAAGATCCAACATTGTCAACAAGAAAAATCTCAAGTTCAGTCCATATTCCTAAAACTACAGTACAAGAAATCATGAAAAAAGAACTTAAATTAAAGCCATACAAAATTCAAATGTTACAAGAAATAAAAGAAACCGATTTTCCACAAAGGGTGGAATTTTGCCAGAGAATTCAAAATTTAGTAAGGATAGACTAATAATGTCAGACGAAGCCACATTTCACCTCAATGGAAAAGTAAATAAGCATAACTGCAGGTTTTGGGCAACAGAAAATCCTCGACAATATAACGAACACGTTAGAGATTCGCCAAAAGTCACAGTTTGGTGTGGTATGTCAAAGCAAAAAATTTATGGGCCATTTTTTTTCATGAACCAACTGTAACCTCTTGGACTTACGTTGATATGCTGGAAATATTTTTTTATCCCCAATTGCAAGAAGAAAATCTATTGAATTTCGTCTATTTTCAACAAGATGGGGCTACACCACATTATGCTAACATTACCAAGGATTCACTGACCAACGTTTTTGGAAACCGGTTGATTGGAAGAGGAGGCCCTATTTCCTGGCCACCTCGTTCACCAGATTTGACTGTTCCAGATTTTTTTCTGTGGGGATATGTGAAAGAAAGGTGTTATAGTCCACTTCCCCAAAATTTAGAGCAATTAAAAATTAATATCCGAAACATAATAGAAAATATTCCTGAAGAATTTTTAGTCAATAGTTTTAATAAGTTTTTTTCGAATTTAAATAAGTGCGTCGAAGTCGGCGGAAGGCATTTTCAACATTTACAGTAGTTTTTTAAAAAATAATGTAACCTTATTGTAACTATTATTTTGTGAATAACCTAAACCTTTGGCGATCCTTTTTTTTTGTAACATATGAGGCAAATTTTAATTGTTAAATAATATTGTTGGTCGACATGCAGTCAATTTTTCGAAGGTCAATAAATACGTTGTTTTTTGAGATAACCATAGCTTGTGTTACATTTTTTTAAAGGGGAAAGATTAAATTTTGAAATTATAGAAACATATACAGGGTGTTCCATTTAAAATAACATAGTTGTTCTATAATGGAAAATCGGCCATTTTGTTTTTGAGCTAATGGAATGTCACAATAAAATCGTGAAGGTACGAGAATAAACTTTAAAGAAATATAAGTGCATCTGCAAAAACCGCATCTTGATACCTTTATTTGTTCCAAAGTTATTCTTGAATAAAATGGGTCAAAATATGGCCGGCCACCCTGTATTAAAAAAAGTACTACAATGAGAAAAAGAAACCTGGATCGAGCTATTCTAAACTATTTTACTTTATATCCCATGAAGTCAATTAGGTACTGACGCAGTTAGAGACTTGAGGTATGGCCCTGCAAGAAGAAGAGTAACCTATGCGACGGTTCAGAGAACACTGAAATATTTTAAGTATCTTCCATATCACGTTCGTCCAGTGCAGCATTTAACGTGAACAAAAGGAAGTTCGCTTTCAATTTGTTACCCAAATTTTAATCCATGAACAAGATAACAATCCTACCCTGTTTCAAACGATTCTTTGGACGGATGAATCTACGTTCACTACATCGGAAATGTTTAACCGACGCAATACGCACAGCTGGGCAAGACAAAATCCCAGGAAATTTCAAGAGATTAAATACCAAGGGAGGTCTTCTCTTCATGTCTGGTGTGGTGTGCTTAACAATAGAATTGTTGGGCCAATATTCTATGGGGGATCCTTAACTGGAGAAAGAAACCTCAATCTTCTTAAAAACGATATATAAATAAATATAAATCAAGATTGCTAAGAGGTATGGGAGACGTCATCGAACACCTAGCCGTGTGGTTGTATAAATGAAACCAAATCTCTTAAAACTTATATAAAAAATTTTGTTTATAGTCATGAATCAGATTTACTTTTACCTTTGCCATAAACACTGCAAATTTTTTTCAATCATACTAAAAAACATTTAATCTTGGAATGATATTTTTGAATCACATTTAACGAAACGAAAATGCATACTTTATTTTTTTCTTAAAATGGTGACCTTGTTTCCTATTATAATATCATGTGACATGAAATATATAACAATCTTTAAAATTTCTAAGAAACCCAGTATCTTAACCCTGGATGCCGGTATATTTGGAAAGAATCTTGTCAATATTTTACATCGTGTAAGTATTTTAAAAGTAAATTTATATAGATTATAATCATTAAATTATTACAAAGAAGAAAGCTCAATTACTATAAAGTTCCCTCCCTAAATACCTTCTAATTGGATATTGCAGACCGACAACGAAGTTAATGAAGAAATAACAATTAGCACAATACAATTTTTAAAACAATTATTCCTCTTATCGAAAATCTAAACGTCTAAATGTTGTAACAACCAATAAACAACCGTTTAAAAATAATTATTTATCACCTTAGTATGTTCACTCTTTGTACAACTGCATGTGATTATTTAAACTTAATCTATCAAGGCAGCGTAAAGAATTTTCATTATATTTTAACTGTTTACAAACTAAGGTAATTATTAGAGATGTTTGTTTAGCATAATGTGGTAAATAGGCGTGAGAAAGCTCATATTGTTTTAACAGTTGTGACAAAACAATTTTCCCATTTTGGTTTGATTGGCAATATTCGCTAAGTACATTGTCTTTCTTAGAATGAAAAGAAGTTAATACCTGTGTTTAATTATACTATTGTTTTTGAAGGACCTTAGAAGATTCTTATGGGAAAAATTCTTCAATTAATCAAAAGTTTTAATATATAGGCAGATCTGTTAAAGTTAGCGATGTGTTAAAAAACAGTTATTTGTCATTTTTAGTTTTTGTAGCTTTAGGTATAAAAACCTAGTTTTGACATTGTCAACTTAACAATAAAAAGTATGCTGGTATTTTTATATATTATGTTACAAAAGTATCCCTAAACTTTACGTATTTTTGATCCATTTTTCTTATATTCATTAAAGTGCATTTACAATAGACGACTTTTAATCAATAAATCTAACAGGTTATGAACCCAGGATTGCTTACATTCTTATTGTAAATAATTATTTGAATTAGTCTCGTTAAACAGCCAAAACTCAGAGTGGTTTTAGCGTAGCAGATTAAACCTTTAAGCGTTGAGTGAGATTAGCTAATGTGAAAAAGAAAAATTACGAATCTGCCAGTCTAGCATGAAGGAGCGTTGGATGCTATTAATGGCAACTTAGCAAAGACCGAGCCATTGGAGCAAGAAGCTACGAACGCTGAGATAAGGTAAACAATTAGGCAAAGGCAAGGATAACATCCTTAGTGACTGAGTTTATTAAAAAATCATGGATAAGGAAACGGCCTTTAAGCCTGGGAAAACGCTGAAACAAGTTTGACGCAACATCAAAAAACCAGCTGTTTAAAGTTTGCACAGATTTCTGCGCTTCGCCCAAAAATATGGAGAGAAAACTTTAAAATAGTGCAGCTGTAGCTACTAGTATCACACTTATGTCCACCAATAATAAAGTAAGCGGACTTAAGACAAATTCCACAGGTTGATAAGCCGATTTACCAGAAAAAATATTGTCACTTATTCACGATCATTAATTAACTATAATAACTAGACAATGGGATAAAACAGTAAACTGTAACTTTTCTAGGGAGTTACTATCATGACAGAGATACAGATAAACATTACTTGGATCTGTGCTAAAATCTCAGTCTCGTAAAATACTGAGATCCAAAATTAGACTAAGTTCTGCCAGAAATTTATTTTACTCTTTTTTGACTTGGCGAGTTTTTTTACTGATTTGTATGTAATAATAAACATTTTTTTCTACTTGCGTGCGCAAAGTACTTACTTTGCGCATGCAAATGAGTGCGCAAAGTTTAACTTTGCGCACGGAAACTCTTTGCGCACGCTTTTTCGTTCTGCATATTTGCCATATTTATGGTCGATTTTTTAATGTATTAATAACTTCTGGATGAAATAATATTAAAAAAAAGGGTTCTACATATTCCTTTATTGTGCTTTATTAAATTTTAGATACATTTGGCGCTTAGTAAATATCCCATATCAATGTTCTTTATTATCATTTTAATATTTTTCGATGCACCATGTATTTCATAGACACCATGCTGAACAATAAAAAATCAAAGATTTTTTCTTGTTGCTGCAGCAACCAAGTACAAACATTTTCTAATGTCACGGAAGCATCAGAAAATTTGGTAAAAAGTTTAAAATAAGTTTTTAAGAATGAAGGAAGAATTGCCAGACCATGTTTTAAAAGCCGCAAGTTTGGCCAACTTAGAGCTCCTGCCGGCAAAATCAAAATAAAAGTACGAGAAACAGTATAATTCATTTGAAACATGGTGTGAAGTAAAAGGCGTTGGAACTTTGAAAGAGGAGATACTTTTAGCCTATTTTCTCAAATTAAGCAAGGAATTTAGTCCAAATACTTTATGGTCGAAATACTCCATTCTGAAAAATGTTTTAAGGATCAAGAAATATAGATATCGGCAAGTTTTATAAGTTAGCAGCATTTATTTTAAGAAACAAAATGTAGGCTTTCGGCCAAAAAGTCAAGGATTTTTTCAAAAGAAGAAATATCTACATTTATTAATGAAGCACCTGATGAAATATATCTTTTGATTAAAATTGCGATCATTTTCGGACTTGCTGGGGCCTGCAGACGAGAAGAACTCGCAAAAATGAAAACATCCGACATCGAGGACAAAGGCAACCTAATTGTTGTAAGATTCCAGACGCAAAAAAAATACCTACGTACTTTGTCCTGTCTGAAGAGATCAACGACGGAAAGTATTTGTTCTTATATCGGAAGTATACAGCATTACGGCCACCGACAACACATCAACGGTTTTTCGTATATTTCAAAAGGGGAATTTGCACACAACAATGCATTGGGATCAATACATTTGGGAAGATGCATTCTGAGATAGCAGCATTTTTAAAGTTGCCGAATCCAGAGCTATATACCGACCACAGCTTCCGGCGATCTTCTGCAACGTTACTTGCAAATTCCGGAAAAGGACTTATAGATATAAAGCGGTTAGCCGGTTGGAAATCGACAACGGTAGCCGAGGGATACATTGAAGATTCAACAGGCTACAAAAAGGGGTTAAGTAAAAAAAAATTAAACTGTTACAAGCCAAAAACTCTCAAGAAGCCAGATGAAATGTCCTGTTCCACAGACGCTGTTCAATCAGCTAAAACACAAGATTTCGTCTTAACATCGAGCAGCGAACCATCATCGACGTTCCTAAGAAATCATTTGAAATCGGCCATAAACCTTCAACATATAACTAATTGTACTTTTAACATTAATATTATTATTAATAATTAATAATAGTTTTTTTTTTGTAAAATAAAAATTTAGTTATTTAGGTACTTTGGATTTTTAATTTTTACTGAAATATTCGTATATTTCTAATAATCATATTCTTTAATAAAACGCTCGTAGAAAAAGTATTAGCAAGTAGAAAGAGTATTGTTCCTAATACTTGCGCAAAGTGACTTTTCCGCACTTAAAGCTTATCCGAACTCCGCTTTGCGTCGTTCGTCTAACTGCTTTGCGCACTTCTTGTGAAAATAACTATTTTCATTAATACAGACAGTATTTTTATAAATACAGACATATCAATTAATAACTTGTCAAGTCAAAGAATAGTAAAACAAAACTGTGGATAGAACTTGGTTTAGTTTTAGATTTTAGAACTTTTAAAAGTCCAAGATTTTTTGATAGGTATTTGGCTCTTATTATACATATGTGTTTTTGGTAGGACCTTTTCTCTTTTTTCTAAGTTTAATAAATAAAAAAGATATTAGAGAGGATATCATGCCTCTTTTCTTAGTATACTTTGCTCTGTATGTAAAACCTAATCTGTAGACTGAATATGAAGCACGAAAATTCCTCATTTTCATGACGCTTAAATCGCGCATGGTTTATGGTTTAAATTTTACAACAGAAACAGGTACAATCAGATTGCATACTTCTAAAATGCCATCTAAATATACCATACTTCTGCCCTCGTTTAAAAGCTTTCCGAGTAACAATGTGCAGTTTTTAGAATGTTACCTTTACTTGTCTCCTAGAAGCTACTTCCTCGGGAAGTGCCTCAAAATTTTGATGAGTCAGTAATTAAGTGAGTCAGTCAGTAATAAAGTGGCCGATTTTCCAAATCGAATATCTCAGAAAAAATCTGACATAACTTTCTCATTTTTTTTACAGATAATAAAAATACTTAGGTGAATTTACAACCAAACATACTTAAAGAAATGTGCAAAATGAGAGCCATTTTGCAGGATACACTTATTACCACTTTTTAAAAATAGAATTAGAGTTAAGGTTATGCCTCATCAGAGCTGTCAAAGTACTCTTAAATAGTACTTCAAGTACAAGTACCAAGTTTTTGTTTTTTTTTAAATTACTTCAAGTACAAGTACCAAGTATTTATCAAAATGTACTTGCATTTTCAAGTAAATAGAAAAAGTACTTGAAGTACCACCCAAATATTTTACTTGAAGTAAATCCAAGTACTTGAAGTAAACCAAAATACTTGAAGTAAAACAAAGTACTTGAAGTAAAACAAAGTACTTGAAGTACACCAAAGTACTTGAAGTAAACCAAAGTACTTAAAGTACATAAAAGTACTTGAAGTACATAAAAGTACTTGCAGTAATTAAAAGTACTTCAAGTTAAACAAATTATACTTGTGTAGTATTTTTTGTAAGGAAGTTAGAGGGTTTATTCCTCAAAACGGGGTTTTCCAACAACTCCTAAAAGCTTTAAGGACTGAGCGCTACGTCATTGGAAAGTAGGCCAGTCGTTAAAAACTATAGTTGGGAAAACAAGTAGGGTTGCTAAGTGTCCCGTTTTAAGTCGGGATTTTATGCATCCGATGTCCGAAATAATGTAAAATTTCGTATGTAAATTTATGGCAACAGGCCTACAATGTCGTACTCGGGTGAGCGCTTGGGCCTTAAACTATTATAGGAAATATTGGTTTTTCCCAACATGGGTTTTTTCCTTGTGGTTGCCAACGGGTTGGCGTTGGCACCGTTGGCATATGGGCTACAGCAGGTTGGCACCCAAAACCTATTCTTGGAATATTTTAATTTCCCATCAACACAAAATCAAGTCAGAACAACCTAACTTCAATTTTGATGTCGTTTCCATTTTATTAGTGGAAATTTTGTTTAAGTTGCCTATCAAAATACAGGGGTTTTCGTTCAAATGAAGGTAATAATGAACGCATTCACAATACGAAATAGTTGGGGAACCGCTACATCAAACGTCAAATCACACCAATAGAATATTCTTGAACTGTCACGTTTTTGACATTTTCGGAAGTGATTTGGAAACTGTTTCGTATTCTGAATGCGTTTGACAATAAATTTGTCATGAAAAATGGCTGTTAGTAATCATTATTAAATATAACAAATTGGGTATCAAAATAAAGGATTTTACACTTGTTACACTTGTCTTGCTGATGGATCCAATTCAAATGAGCGCTGTAATGCAATACAATAGAAACCGCAGCGGTTGCGCGTATTTCTTGTTTTATCTTGTTTGTACGATTATCTAAGGCGTGTAAGTTCAAGTACTTGGTTGATTTTTTACTTCAAGTACATCGTAATACTTCAAGTACTTAAATAAATACTTCAAGTAATTAACTTGCTCAAATCAAGTAAAAATCCAAGTATCTTCATAAAAACTAATCAAGTACAAGTACAAGTACCTCCTGATAAAAACTACTTGAAGTAAAATACTTGAAGTACAAAATAGTACTTCAAGTAAAATTTTACTTGAAATACTTCAAGTTTTGACAGCTCTGTGCCTCATGATTATTAAAATTGTTAGCTACATTTAAAATTTGCGTCAATAAGTTTGGGCGAGTCTGGAGTCTTGTAAACTTCTCTTTTTAAAAGCCTTCCACAAAAAGAAGTCACAGAAATTTAAGTCTGGAGGACGTGGTGTCCATTTCACTGGTGCATGATTTCCTCTTTCTAGCCATCCGTTGGGATACTGATCATGTAAATATTGCCGCACAGCAACAGCTAAATTGGTGGACTAAAATCATGCAAATATTGTAGAAATTTTTTAGAAAAGTGAGTAATTCATTTAACAAGAAATTTAAATTTTCTTTAATAAAAAATGTTTTCTCAAATTTTAAGATAATAAGAATATTTTAAAAATGCCTAATTACTATCAATATTCGAAACTTATTTTTTTTAACGCAAAAATCAATTAACACATAAATGACCAATAGAACCATAAATTTTATAAAAAGTAACATTTTAATTGTTTAAGTACTTTAAAAAAATTATTTAGCTTGAGTTACAAATAGTAAAAGTAATTTACCTTATGTTTTTACAAAGGTAATAAAATAAGACAAAGTTAACAACCTGTTTTATGTAAAAAGGACAACAATAGTATCTCTTATTTAGGAATTAAACAAAAGCTGTTATATTTAAATCGTTTACAGAGGTAAGTAAAGAATGGCTTTTAAATTCAAATTCACAATATCATCAAAGCAAGGTTTTTTTAAAAAAAATATGACCCATCAAAAATATCTAGTTGAAACGACCTTCAAATGCCAATAACATGCAATTTCAATGCCAATAGGTGAAGATTAATCATCCATGTACCGTAGAAAACTCTTTTAGCCATAGCAATCAAATTGTACGATTAACAATTCATTGAATAGTGTTAAAATAAGGAAGTCAAATTACACTATAGTTGTTATTGCATAATAAAATGTATTTGTGTATTTGACGTTAACTTGCCAAAGAGCCCGGAAAACGATTACCTTTTAAAATAGAATAACATTAAACTTGTATATTAGATAATTTAAATAATGTCATGATCAAGTGCGATTGTTATTACTAATTAACTTGTTTGATACCACACCCAATTAGCGCTTTGATTATACTCCCTCGAACTTCTGGTTATTAATATGTAGGATCAATGTCACGATGTATTAATCTGTCAACAAGTAGTCCTATCATGCGAGATATCTAGTCCAAGCAATAAGTTGTAAAATAGTGAAAAATAGAGATACTGCTCCTAAAAATACATGCGATAGCTCATTTGATCCGGAATAATGCGGAAGAAAAGTACAAAACATGGCAATTTTTTGAAAATGCATAGATTTGCATGAAAATTTGAAATTAGGCTTAACTTACCCTCAAAATCTATATTATGCCGATGGGCGCTCTTTATTTTTTAGTGGTAAAAACTACCCTTTATTGCTAAAACCTATAAAACTATACATAAATGCTTAAGTTGAGTAAAATTTGACTTAAATAAGTTAAAAAAAGTATTATTTTGATTCTTTAGAGCAGAGGTTCTCAAACTTATTTTGTCTAACGCCCACTTTGAAAATCAGTTATTTTGTAGCGCCCCCCATTTTTTTCACCTTAAAAATCTCAATAACATATTAGTCTCGCCTGGCGTTTAATTAAACCTATATTCTAAACGACACTCTTCTTACCAGACAGAGCAAAAATAATGGAACTTTACAATATTAGAGTATCTTATATTCAAAATTAACAATAATCAACACTGAACAATAACAATTCAACTTTACAATATTAAGATGATCGGAGTAGCGAGCAGGGTGCGTGCATGATTCAATAAGCATGGGATGCGTGCATGCTGAGGAACGTCACGTCTAGAGGTGGGAAGTTCGAGTCTTTTTACTAAATCGATTCATTTGATTTATTCACTTGAAAAGATTCGTTCCCAACCGATTCACTTTATTATGATGCCGGTCGGACTCGGTCGGTTTTGAATTCCACCAAAAATGTGGTAGTTATGTTAAAAAAAATTATTTACATTTATTTCATTTTCGTATTTTTTTTTAAATCTTTGTGACAGCTCACGAAGGATTTTTCATATACATATATAATAAATGCTGGACATATACATATACATACATGCTCCTAAGTACCAGAGTACCGTAAGTGCCGGGTTTTCCGAAGTCTAACCCATCTTTTTCCCCAGTTCCGTCAACGCTGTCCAAGCACTGAAACATGTAAATATTGCATTTCATAGCACCTTTTAGATAACGCGGTAGTGCCACCGCGGACGTTATTTTAAATAACTACTACCTAATATGTCTCCCCGGCGGGGAATCGAACCCGGATCGCTGGCACGGCGAGCCGAGACTCTGACCACTACGCTACCGGAGAGACAATTATAATTATTATTTTAAAAAATAAAAATGGAATAAAACTTTCAAAAACTGTAATTGATAAAATTTACCTCCAAATTAAGTCTTTGTTCAAAAGAATAGTTAAAACAAATAAAAAAAAGTTCTTTTAATTGCCAAATAGGTATTTAGCCAAAACTGACTGGAACCGACAATACGCATAAATTGTTTGCCTAATACTTCCTCTTCTTCTTCAAGTGCCATATCAGGTCCCCCTGACGTCGGGAATTACTTGGGCAAGTCTTTCTCGATTCTGCGCCAATCGGAATACTTCCTCTGCGCTGCGTGTGCCGGTCCATTCACGGATGTCCCTCAGCCAGGAAGCCTGCTTATTTTTTCCTACCCCTCTACGTCCTTACACTTTTCCCATCATAATCAGCTGTAGAATTCTGTAGCGCTCTCCTCAGAGGATATGTCCAAGATACAAGATTTTCCTGCCTAATACACCTCTGGTAATGTGAGCAAAATCGAAATATAACAGACCACTTGCCAGGTCGTAGCACAAAAACGACCGATTTGCCGTCATAAAAAACCTAATTACCGAATCTTCGTGACCTCATGGACGGAACAAATCATCCAAACTAGGTTCGTTTTTCATCATAGAGCGATCGAGCAAGTGACTCAAAAAATAATTCATTGAAAACCGGGAATGAATTTATTCGAATCAGTGCACTAATTCGTTCTTTTTGAACGAATCGTTCGCGAACGACACACCTCTAGTCACGTCAGTCGCCGGCCGGTCGCGAGCCGCGGCTTTATATTTGGGCACCTGCACTCCGCAAACACGGACCGACGAACGTTGACGGACTAAAATACAGGATTGCACAGATAAATCGTACAATATTTGTTCGCGCAAAACGTGAATTATAATTAAACCTTTTAATTTTAATTTTATTTGTTCCTGGTAGCAACAATATATACCTATTTTAATACGTGTCTTTGGAGGTGGGGACCTCACCTGCGACACTTGAAGACACGAATATTTGTCAGTGTTTGATAATAATTACTAAATATCTTAAGATATAAATAGCGTTGTGAACGCATTAAAAATATTAAATATTTAATATATTTTTAGTCTATAGTTATGCAGTATAATAGAATAAAAATATGAACTAATAAATCGATGTTGTGTAGTAGAAGGATTTTAATTTCAGTGAATTTTAAAATATAAAGTAGCTGAAGTTACAAATCACCCGCCCTTAAATCATATCAGCGCCCCCCAATTTTTTCTCGGTCCCTTACCGCCCCCCTCTAGGCCTCCAGCGCCCACAAGGGGGCGTTATCGCCCACTTTGAGAAAGACTGATTTAGAGCATTATTTAAAATATTTCAGCCCTTAAAATGATTTTAAAAAATTATTTACCCTAAAAAATGTATAGATTGTCACAGTGTTTTGCATGAAAATTTGGGATTAAGCTTGAGTTACCCTCTCTTTAAAATCTCCATTATGCTGAAGGTCCCTTTTTATTTTTTAGGGGTGAAAACTACCCCTTATTGCAAAAACCTTCAAAACTTCATATTAAAGCTTAAGTCACAAAAATTACGTTTATAAAAATTAAAAAATAAGTGGAGTGATAACTTAGAAAAGAAATAATACTTTTCAAACTTCCACAATTTTTTTATTTTTAAGTTTTATTTATACAAAAGAAAACTCGACATGTTTCGCAACACTGTTGCTTCATCAAAGGAGTTTAAGAGACTGGTATTACTATAAACTAAAACTTACAACCAACATGTACACAAATAAGCAGGTAGATATTTACAATAGGAAAAACCTAATTATTATATTTACCTATTAATAAAACAGATTCAATAACGGAGAAGAATTTAAGTCTAATTGATTGTTTAAAAGAATATTGGAATTTTTGAGCTTGTTTATTTCCATGGATTCTAGCAAATTTAATTTTTTTACACTTTTGTTTTCAATATGTAGAATGTCATAGTTAAAATTAAATGAATGTTGTTCTTCTATTAAATGGTTGAGTAATTAGAATCTTTTTTTCTTTTTTAAAAAAACTAGAATAATGTTCATTAACACGTTTATCGAAATTCCTACCCGTTTGTCCTATGTAAATTTTTGGACAGTCATTACATTTTAATTTATAAACACCCGATTTCTTTCCTTTATTGGTTTTAGTTTTATTGTTTTTAATATACTTCCCTAAATTATTAACGGATTTAAAGGCAACATTAATATTTAAGTGTTTTAAAAAGTACCTATTTTACTACTAATATGACCTAAGTATGTAATCACTTTGTAATTATTTTTTGGTTCTTTTACGGTGGGATAAACTAGATTTATTGCTTTTTATATAATTTTTTGTTTAACATTTTTTCAATTATTTTTGAAGTGTATCCATTATTTACGGCAATTTGTTTAATTATATTTAATTCTTTTTGAAAGTTAACTTTATTTAAGGGTAATGTTATTAATCGATGAATCATACTGAAAAAGTAATTTTAGTTGTATTGGATGGCATGAAGTATTGTGAATGGTAATATCAGTATGAGAGTTTTATGGAAAACAGGTCATGTTTATTGTTGATTTTATTACTCAGGTCAAGAAAGTTTATCGAATTATTCTGCTTTTTTTCTATTGTAAATTTTATGTTTTCATGTATGCTATTTATAAAATCAAGAAAACTGTCTAGTTGTCTCTCAGTGCCCGTCAACTAGACAGTTTTCTTGATTTTATAAATAGCATACATGAAAACATAAAATTTACAATAGAAAAAGAGCAGAATAATTCGATAAACTTTCTTGACCTGAGTATCAATAAAATCAACAATAAACATGACTTTTCTGTTTTCCATAAACCTACTCATACTGATATTACCATTCACAATACTTCATGTCATCCAATACAACAAAAATTAGCTTCTTTTTTCAGTATGATTCATCGATTAATAACATTACCCTTAAATAAAGTTAACTTTCAAAAAGAATACACACGTTTTAATCGTTTAAATCTCACTTAATTTCCGTCATGCAGTAAATTAAAAAAAAAAAGCAAAATTTTTGTAATTTAAAAAGCTAAATTTGATACCTTAGTAATTTAAACGTATCTTCCTTAGTTTTCGAGTTATTTTCAAGAAAATGTCATTTTTTATTAAAATTGTGAAATTTGATTTTCACTTGCAGTTCCATTTTTTTCTAAATTGAGCATTTTAAAGCGGTTAAAATTATAGAATGCATTTATGAAACATAGATAAAGAGAATTAAAAAAGGGGTCTACGACTCATTTTAATTAGGGTGGTAATTATAGGGTTGTTTTCGAAGATTTTTGCACACAAAAAATTTTGGTCTTACCTTATTTTAAGCATAACTCACTTAACTTTTATAATACATACCTTTTAAAAAAGAAATATCTTTGCAATTGCCTCAAAAAAGTAATTATTAGTTTTTCTCGAAAAATACGTAGTTTTTGCGTTATTTGCCTTTGAAACTCTGAAATTGTGTATTTAATGAATAACAGCTAACCTTTAACAAACCACAACTTGGTTTCTATTGTTCCCACAGCAATTAAAAAAAAAAACCATTTTATTCGTTTTTTTTTTAATTACAATTTTGTTATTTATAGTTTTTTTTTTATAAAAGACATACTTATCGAGTTATTTGCAAAAAAAAACGATTAAAAACGTTGATTTTATCGACGAAAAACACCGACTTTTGATCGCGAATAACTCGAAAAGTATGCATTTTACAAAAAAAATGCATGAAACATTTTTTGCTTAGAAAACATTTTTCTATCGATTTTTTCAAATTTCCACCCCCGAGATGGTTTGGCAACCACCCCCAAGTTAAAGGTGCCCTTCAGCATGATATAGATTTTGATCCTTGGACTATTCCCTTCCTACTATCAAAATTGTAAGTCATTCTGTTCATTTTGCGAGGCAAAATGGTTCTTCGTTTCCTGGACTATAAACAATTAAAGATGAAAAAAGGGTATTTCGTTTTTCGCCGATATCTCATAAATAGGGACCGGACATCGATAAAAAACCATTACAATTTCGAGCTCAAAATGATATAGAATATACCAAATAAAAATGCAATAAATAATTCAACTTCCTTTGGTATTTATGGTTTTTATTTTGATATTTTTATTCGGTGTGATTTCTTGGAGAATAATACAAAAGACGTGGCGATGGTAAAAAATTTAGAAGAGTTTTTGCAACAACAAAAGAATTAAACTATGATATTTTATAATGCGTTTATATAAATTATATAAAATAAATTAAAATTAAAATAGACTTTTTGTCTATATAAATTTACAATTATTTGATTGCACCTCCATTAGGGTTCATATTTATGCAATTAACCCCACAAACATAGTTTTGTTGGTGGTAATGCAACTCTCCAAGTGCAGTACGAAAACTCTCCGGGCAGATTTGTTGTGAACTCGTAAAAAACCAGTTCCGTTACATAGGGTAAATCACAGGATAAATCATATTATATTTGTGTCAAAATAATTTGTTATATTCAAACAGGAGTAAGTCGCTTACCGGCAAATAAATAATGAGTACAAGTAAAAAAAATGAAGCTGGAGTGGCTCCTTTCATATTCAACTTTTTTATTTGAGAGTGAAAGAGGTGTTTTTTATCTTTGAACAGTCCACGAAGGCACTAACATACAGTGGGTATCTTAAGTGTGGTAGGAGGGAGTTTGTTCACGCGGGGTTTAAATATTTGGAGACTGGAAGAAGAAGGAAACCCTTTTGCGGGTAGCAGTTTCCATAGTCTGGACACTCTAGGGATGAAGAAATTACGAAAGCAGGAAGATCAGGAACTTTCTAGATAAACTGTAAAAAGATGCATAAAAGTTGCACCAAGTGTTGCTCTGTTGGGAGCTGCCAGAGAAGGTTTTATATTGGAACTCCTCTTAGCAGAAGCCGTGAAAATATCTAAAGAAGAGCGACATATCCCCTACAGCTCGTCGGTGGGCAAGAGGACGAAGCTTTTCTGTGAGCGTGGGATTATTTATAAGATGAACAGCTCTTCTCTGAATGAGTTGTAGGAGACGCCATTCCACCGACATAAAAACATTATTCTAAAGAAGGTCTAATTTGGGATACATACAGAGTATACATATTGGAAGATGAGAAATACTTTATGGCTTGAAAGAGGAATCCAAGCTTTTTTGAAGCTGCCGAGGCTATGGATGTAATGCCTCTTTGTTCTGCAAAACTTTGTCGCTCATATGTAACGAAGGAGCATTGATAGACTTTTTGCGCGATAGCGTACCTGCCTGTGTTTTGGAGGCATTAAACTCTACAAGATTTTTGGCGCCCCAATCCAAAATAAGTATAAGGTTTTGTGAGAGAGAAATCCGCATTGACCTACGCTTGGTTGTTAAATCAGGCTTATTGACTGGCTTAAGAAAATGGTGCAGTTGGAGTCTGGTGCAGAATTTGTAATTCTGAATTTATTTGTACAAAACAATATCAAATTGCGCGACATGTTAAAGATCCACAACATTGAGAAAATATGCAACGTTGTTCGGGGGCATCCAAATCTACAGAACAAGAACATTATGTATCAAACGCAAACTTCTGCATGAATTTGTGTAAATATTATATTGCAGCTGATATTCTTCTTCATAAAATAAATTATCGGTCCACGAGGACATTTTTGGAAAAAAATACTACCACAGAAAGGTACCAGACGAATCAACTCTGCATAAAACTATGTTGATAAGGTCTTAAAACTATGGACAAAATACGACACAATCTGGAAGGAAAAAAGTTATGGCTTAGTGTCGATGAAACCACTGATATCAAGGGAAGATATGTTGCTAATATTATAGTTGCACCTTTAGGTTATCACGAACCTGAAAACTCATATTTAATTAACAGTAAATTTCTTTTTAAAATTAATAGTGAGACAATAACAAAATCTGTAGTAGAAAGTATTACTTTACTACTGTCAGTCACTAGTATTCAAAAAAGTGGCGTTTCGTTTCTTTCGGATAGTGCTGCATATATGCTAAATGCAGGACGACAGTTAAAAGAACATTTTCCCAAATTGCTTAATTTGACATGTTTAGCTCATGCCCTACATAGAATAGGCGAAATGGTACGTTACTTTTATCCACTTATTGATAATTAAGTTATCGAGATAAAAAAGTGTTTCTAAAGTCACCTGCGCGTATTACGAAATTTAAAGATATGTGTATTAATGTCGCATTACCGCCACAATCTGCTATTACAAGGTAGGGAATATGGCTATCAGCAATTGACATATTACCATATAAATTATAATGTGGTAAAAAATATTATCGACAGTTTACAAGATGATGCTTTAAGTGTGAAAAAAAGTAAAGAAGTTATAAATGCATCAAATGTTAAATCTGATTTAAAATTTATTTTTGAAAATTTTGGATATCTTCCGGATCTGATTGAACAGTTATAAAAACAAAATGCCCGTCTAGTGCCTTCATTTCATGTATTTTAAATTACTATAGACAAGCTTAAATCCGTTCCCAATAAAATTGGTGACAAATTAAAATTGTATGTACAAAAAACCTTGGAAAGAAATCCAGGATTTTTAGAAATAAAACATAATTTTGAGGCACTACAAAATAAAAGGACTGACCTGTAAAATAATTTTCGATTTACTCCAGTTACAAGCTGTGATGTCGAAAGGGGCTTTTTTAGACTTAGAGATATTTTAAATTATAAAAGAACCAATTTTTACCGAAACCAACTTTGAAAAGACGTTAGTTATATCATGTAATGCAAATAAACTGTAAAACACTTTTGTTATGTTTTTATTTCACATTTTTTAAAATTTATTTATAATTAATATATCCTTAATACGCACGCCAATTTACCAGACATAAAAAACGTATAGGGAACAAGCTCGTTCCGAGATCCGGGCCCTACTCATAAACTATTAATATTTTAGAAATTAAAAAAAAAGATTCTTGAACAGAAGGAATTTTTCAAAAAAAGCTCCCGACTGTTGGAACTATTGTTGTATCCACTTTGTCCAGGAATAAATAAATAAATAAATAAACTTTGTCTACATTCTTGGTTTCGCGCGCGGCGCGGCGTCTAAAACCAAGTACCTCACACCAAATATTTTTTTAAGGCATTAAATATTAGTCAAAAAATTTTAAAAAAATTATAGTGTATTTATACCACTTTAAAAAAATTATTCCCGTTTAAAATTTAACTTGAATTTAATTTTTCAACAAATTAGACAATTGTTAATTAAAAAAATTGTACTTTCGTTTTTATTGAAGATTAAAAAAAAATGTTTAAATAGTTGTCCTAAAAATTGTTTGCTTCGTGGAGCCCTTCCTATACAGGGTGTCCAGAAATGACGATGAAAAATTTTAAGGTACGATTCTACATAAAAGGATGAAAAAAAGTTCATATTAACATAGGTCCGGCAATGCTTCCAGAGGGAGCTACAGGCCCTTGAAGATGATGTCATAAAAGTGGTTTTTATTTAATTTATTAGGATCTACTTACAATTTAGAAATTAACGTCTACGTACCAGTTAAAGTGATTTAAGGTCACTTTTTGAAAATATCAGGTCACCCATATTGCAACCAGTGGCGTGGGAACAAAGGGGTGGTAGTTATTTAGGGTAATATTTTTTTCGCCGAGTGTATTTTCGCTTTCTTCCAAACCAATTATGTTTCTTTAAACATTTTTACTTAAAAAAGGTTTCCTTGGTATAAAGTCGTATAATCGACGGTTTTCGAGATAAACGGACATAAAAGGACGACTGCAGTGCGTAAATACAGTAATTTTGAAAATTTAATTTAAAAATGTACCCAATGTAGTAGGTACCAGTAAATTCAAATTTCTTTTTGGCACTTGGTGTAATAAAATAACTACATTTTAAAACAGTATTTAAGCATCTTCTTATTTTTATTACATAGCCTGTTACTGTATTTTACGTAAAAATGTTCAAAGAAACATAATTTAAAAGATAGCTTTGATTCCACGCCACTGGTTGCAATATCACTTGATATTTTCCAAAAGTGACCTCCAATCACTCTAATTTATACGAGTACGTAAAAGTTAATTCCTGTATTGTAAGTAGATCCTAATAAATTAAATTAAAACCACTTTTATGACACAATCTTCAAGGGCCTGTAGCTCCCTTTGGAAGCATTTTCGGACCTATGTTAATTTGAACTTTTTTTCATATCTTCTTATGTAGAATCGTACATTAAAATTGTTCATTGTTATTTCCGGACACCCTATATACATACTTAACAAAATAACGCCATAAAAGTTTTAAAAAATTTAATACCTTGTTTATAATAATTTTATATTTTTTTAAGGGAAATAAATTCTTTTGAATACACCACAATTTTTCAAATTTTGTAATAAATATTCAATACCTTTAAAAAATTATTTAGTGTGACGTTTTCGGTTTTTGTCGCGCGGAGACCCATTTTCGGCGTTAAATTAAATATATAAACAATGGAGACAGAGGTCCGGAAGTCGGGAGTTTTTTTTAATTTCCTTTTCTTCAAGGATCTTTTTTTAAAATTTCTAAAATATTAATAGTTTATGGGATATCGGCGCAAAACGAAATACCTTTTTTTTATCTCTAGTTGTTAAAAACTTTTGCAATTTTTTTATGTGCAGTAAACGCTTCCGATACGTTTGTCTATATAGACATTATTTCGGATCGAATGAGCTATCGCCAAGGAAGTTTTAAGGTGTAAGCCCAATGCTATGGCCCATTCGATCAAAAAATGGCCAGCCCAGTATGAAAATAACTGTCAGAGTTGGCCCCGCCGATTCTGCGTAGTAACAAAATTCCACGAAACAATTTAATGTGTTGCCTACTTACACACTGATAAATCAGTGTGTATCTAGGCAACACATTATACTTATATGAGAGCCAGAGTACCGTTTTTGGTGCAACGGCGCGCGCGGCGCGTATGCAACTATATCCGCGCAGTACCATCAACCGTCGTCATCTCATCATTCGTCATTTTCGTTGTGGTTTGTGCCATTTGCGCCGTATTAGTTTCGATTGTTTTGCTTTGTGTGATTTTATTTTGTGGTTGCAGAAGTTTTTTGTATTGATAAAAACCTTTTTATTTTAGTGATTAGTGTTTATTAAATTGTGACTATAATTTTCTGTTTATTGTTTGTTACTTACCTATAATATCGTAACAAAATGACTAGAGGTTGTATGGTTTTGTCTTGCAAATCAAAGGGTAACATACCCGGCATTTTTTACTTTAGGTAAGTATTTCTTATATTTACATTAGGTGCTTCTTATGAGACGTAACGTTAGGTAACCGAATAAATAATAATATATCAATTATAAATAATACAAAATGAAAATTTCATAGGAAATAGCAGTGAGAAAAGTAAGGTAATCTTAACCATCTTTTGGATGATTTCCACAATGTTTGTGTAAATCTGTGGATTATTAAAAATAAATAAGGTTTACATTTAGGTACTTTTATTTCATTTAATAATTTAGTACATTCTTTTAAAGGATCAAAATTATTAATTACTGGACAGACCAGGTAAATTTTAATATATAAAGGTCCCTGTAATTGAATGAAAGAAAGTACAATTTTATGTTAAAGTTCCTTTTTACTTTTTCTGTATTTGTTTAAAAAGAAATTAGATTAGGTTTCTTAATCTTACATTATCAACTTTTTAAGCTCGACATACTGTAGACACATAATATTTAACGAATACTGTTACAATGGATACTCAGGTACCAAAGGTTACTAAACATTTTTAACCACTGTTATTCTGTCTCATGAATGTTTGTTATTGGTGAAACGTATATGCCTAAAAAGTAGTTATAAAAAATTTCACTTTTTAATGTATAACCAGAATCTTAGGATTAGATTAAACTCATCCGCCATCTATTCTTTCCATATTATATCAGATGATATAAAATCCAATATTACACAATAATTTTAAATATTTTATAGTAGTATCGTTTAATAACCAACAATTTTGTGCAAAAAATAAAAAAAACAGTGAATGTTTGAATTTGACATTTGATGATGTCAACTTTATAGATAGTAACAAAGAATTATGGAAGTCCGGCCCTGACCTACTATTCATTGCGCAAACTCCGCGGGGCCAATCCCCCTATTCCCGCTGCCCTGCAAGCCTGGACAATTTTGTTCTACAGTATTGGGCTTCCATACACCTATAAACTTCGTTGGCTATCGCACGTATTTTTAGGAGCAGTATCTCTATTTTTTACCATCGTTAAGTTATTGCTTAAAATAATCAGTCCATTTAAGTTACCTCCGATTTTTGTATAATAACTTTGCGTTTTTCCATACTGGTAAATTTCTTAAAGATATAGATAAAAGCCTAAATCTTAAAAAAAACATATTCGTGTTAAAAATGCGGAATTAGGCTTATTTAAATACAAAATAAAAATTGCTAGCTTTAGTTTACTGACGTTTATCACCTAAACCTGAAAATATGTTGTCTTGGTGTTCTAACAAGTGTTTTAAGGTATGGTGGAACTATTAAGTTAAGGACAAAAACACACCATCAAAAAAAAGGTGAATTGGAACTTGACTGCTGTCTCAAATAGAATTTAAATCGTATTTTAGACACTTACATAAATGAGACCACAAAAAATATATATATATATATATATATATATATATATATATATATATATATATATATATATATATATATATATAAATATATATATATATATATATATATATATATATATATATATTATATAATATATATATATATATATATATATATATATATATATATATATATATATATATATATATATATATATATATATATATATATTTTTTTAAACATAAAATAATATTAATAAAAAAGATGTATGTTTTTATTTAATAAAACAACTAAGAAAATTTGTGTTTTTTTAGCCATCTAAAGTACCTTGACAAAGTTTTTAATTGCTGTTTCAGAACTTCTATATTAGTAGTATATTAATTTTTAATTTAGCACTATTTATAGTTCACCACTAGAAATTTAACATAATTATTATAAGAATAAATAAGCAGTTAGTAATACCTTACTTTACGTATTACACCAATTTCATAATTTTATAATTACTACGAAAAATAATATTAAAATCCATTTAATTTTAATTTATAACACATTTTTATTATGAACAAGTACTGTGTGGTTTATCCTTATCCTACTTTTGTAGACAGTATTTTGGTAATAATCAACAAAATATCAGGAATTACCTATCAGAAAAGTAAAAAACGCATTAATTCATAATATGTGAATACGACGTTTTGAAGGACAGCAATAAAGGATAATTTTGTTCCTTCCAATTTCGAACGTAAATAAGTTGCGCACTGTCTTGGTGCCTTAATAAAGGTTCGTTTTAATACTTTTAATTATAACGCATAATCGGCCGAGTGATGATCGCGTTGTTAAATTTAGCAATGGACTTAGCAATTATTAAAAGTTAACAACGGTTTAGAATGTTTAACAAAACGTCATTGTCAGTGTTATTCAATGATTTTAGTAGGCAACCTGTCAAAATCTGACATTTTGTTAAACATTCTAAACCGTTGTTAACTTCTAACAATTGCTAAGTCCATTGCTAAATTTAACAACGCAATTATCACTCGGCCGGTTGTGTACTAGTCCATATAATTAGGGTAAAAGTTTAACTTAACCGTTTGTCTAAACTTACAAAAACATGAATGGTTGTATTTTATCATACAAGGTAGAGAAGGCAGCAGAAAGGTAGAGTCGCTATATTGGCGAAATTGTTCACTTAATTAACCAAAACTAATCAGAATAACAAATTTCTGTAAATTAGGTCACGCCATATTTATTAAGGTAATTTTAATAAAACGCAGACACACTATTGTTATTTAAATTTGTTATGAAAAAAAGTAAACTGAAACGTACAATAAATTACAAAGTTTTCTTTTACATTAGTATGAGAATTTTCTGATGCGCAATTCAATTCAGTGTGAAATTTGTGTTAAAGAGTACCTAACCTCGTGCGCAGATTGAGACTGCCTCCAGTTTTAGCAAGAATTAAATGAAAATATTAATTATGTCCCCAAACATAACAGAAAAAAATAAAATTGTAGCATTTATCAGTATTTGATGTTTTTTATAACCCCTGGCCAGATGACCTCACAAGATTTAGTGATTTTCTAATTGTTTTTACAAGAGGTTTACACAAGTTTTCGAAAGATTAAAATAAGTGCACTGCTTTAAAAGAGTAATATCTGATATCCCCAACACGTTTGGAGACATCGTCTGGTACACAGATGGATCCAAAACAGTGAAATGAGGAACTCACAATTCTCCATTTCACAAGGAACATGTACAAGGAATATGTATCCGTTTGAAATACAGTTCTGTATTTTAATCGGAAGTATATGCTTTACTGCACTGTGCAAAAGCAAACAACAGATGGGCTTATAAAAACAAGCGTATCAGCATAATAACAGTCAGCCAGGCATCACTAAAGGCACTTGCAAACCTAAAGGTAACGTCCAAGCTGAACTTTGAGTGCCAAAAAGAACTTAGAGTCTTGGGAGAACGCAACAAGGTAACACTCCTGTGGACACCGGGGCATTCGGAAATAGAAGGCAACGAAAAAGCTGATAAGCTAGCTAAACAAGGATTATCCACACCATACTTTGGACCAGAACATGTCCTTGGAGTGACAGCAACAGCACGAGGGCAAACTAGGGAATAGATCCGAAACAAACACGAGGGATACTGGTCCAGCATCAGTAGAATAAGACATGGAAAAGGCTTTATAAAGGGCCCATCAAAAAAAAAAGAAGGTAGAACTACCCAGACAAAGTAGGAAAAGATTTCGCATAACAGTAGGGCTGCTAACAGGGCACGATTACCTAAGAGGACACCAACGCAGGATAGGCTCATACAACGGGGACCCAAGTTGCAGAATGTGCGATAAGTGGAAAGAAAAAGCCAACCACATCCTGTGCGAATGTGAAGCGTTATTTGGGCAACTGAAAATAAGCTCACAGGAATACATCAACCAATTAGTCTCAGGGTTATCCAGACTTGAAGGAAGGAACAAGACTGGTGGGAGGATTGGTATAAAAGAAAATGGGAGATTAGGCAAAAAAAGCCCAGGAGGCTGCGCTGTTTAAAAATTATTAATTTTTAAATTTATTAGCACAACCTTCAAGATGTCGAAATTAGAAAACTTTAAATAAGCATTCACGATAGGCACGCTTTAAATCAGATATTGGAGCAAAATTAAAACTTTAACGAGGTCGTAATAAATAAAAGACTGAATAAATAATAATATTTCTCCTAGCTGGTCAGTAATGAACTTTAAATGGTATATCAGGTATAAATTATACAAGAGCATAAGACATGTACTTTGACCGGATATAATTATATGTAAATTACTGATATTTAAAATGTACATTAATGGTATTATTGTGGTTCGCAACACTTACATTGCGTAAAATCGAGAAAGGGGTAGGACCATGCTACGCCCTGAAGTGACATTTAAGCTTGCGTCAAGGTGATACCATTACAGTTCGTTATCTTAACACTTTAAAAGTGTTTATTTGCTCTTTGCCGTTTTTAAACTATTTTCTTCGCTTTTTGGCATAATATAAATATTATGGCCAGCGGTTTCATGAAATATTCAACAAATGGGTGTCTTTAAAAGATGCAAACAGTTTTTATTTTAATAATGAACAATACTAAATATTAAAATCAGTCAAGTTGGCAAAAAGTTCTAAAACTAAGCCTACTCTTTAATATCGACGCGACGGTTAAAGAGGTTTGACATATATCTTCTATTAAAGACGTTGAAAAGCTACTTGCTCGTGTATCGTGGTGAATCTAGCATAAAATATTACGTTACAAACGACGAAATATTTGACATTTTGCATGATGCACATATAGCTATAGGACATGGTGGTAAACATCGTATGGAAAGATAATGAAGAAAAAGTACAAGAATATAACTTAAGATATTATTAATAGTCCAAGAGCTGTCAAATTGATAGTTTAAAACTATAGGAGTTGAAAATGCGAGGTTTGCGTGGATTAGCAAAGCCGAAAAAATGTTTAAAAAAATGAATAATTAAAAAAATGGATTAATGTTTCTTTTCTCTTCCATAGTATAAAATGGTTTGCCTAAAGTGTATTTCATTCTCTTTCAGAAAAAAATTACGCAAACCAATTTTTTTGGCCGGGAGAGTCAGGCAAACCTTTTAAAGTGTGTGATGAGGGAGCAAAATTCTCCCTTATACGTGACAAGGCTTTTTATATTTTTATTTTTTTCCTTTTAATGTCCGCTTTAAGAATTTTTTTGTTTGCGGGCTTAGAAACGGCCGGAAATATCCGACAAACTAGCTTAAAATATAAAAATACTTTAGAATAAATCTTTTTTGTAGAAATACTGTTGTTCCATAATGATTATAATTTTATATATTTTATCAATATTTATTTTGGACATTTTTTTCATATACATAATGCAGTTGCTGTAGAGGTAAGCTTCAAGAACTAGGATAATTTCTATAGTTTCCGTAGTTCTTAAAAGTGGAAGCAAGGAAGATGTTTTGTTCTGGTGGAATTTACATAGATTTGTCTTTGATTGATAATATTGGAAAAAGCTAAGAAGTTAATGTGGTTGTTATATAGTTTAATTTTTATTTAATAACAATTTTGTTTTGCTAGTAAGTATTACAGATAAATTTGCCAGACAATAAATTTCAAGTATGGAGATGATAGAAAGAGACAAATCTATGTAAATTCCACCTGAACAAAACATCTCTCTCGCTTCCACTTTTTTAAGAACTACGGAAACTATAAAAACTATCGTAGTTCTTGAAGTTTAACGCTACAGCAACTGCATTATGTATATACAAAAGTAATTTTATAAAAAAAAATAAATTTTAATAAAATATATAAAATTATAATCATTATGAAACAAAGTATTATTGATTATAATTCAATTTATCGAAAATGAGTTCGGAGTGAATGGATTTTAAGCTGGTTTGCCGTATATTTCGGGACGTTTCTAAGCCTGCAAACAAAGATATTCTTAAAGAGGAGATTAAAAGGAAGAAAATAGGAAATAAAAAATCATGTCACGTATAAGGAAGAATTTTTCTCCCTCATCACACACTTTAAAAGGTTTGACTCTCTCGGCCAAAAAAATGGTTTGCGTATTTTTTTCTGAAAGACAATGCAATTTTCTATTAAATACACTTTAGGCAAACCATTTCGTATACCATAGGAGAGACACATTAACCCATTTTTTTAATAATTAATTTTTTAAACATTTTTGCGGCTTTGCAAATCCACGCAAACCTCGCGTTTTTAACTCCTATATCAATTTTCATAAAAAAATACATGCACGGTATGGAGGACTTTTTGGATTGACAGCTCTTGGACTATAAGTTATATCTGCGCTTGTGTGAAGAGTGCCAAAAGTAACTAAAATCTGCCAAAAAAGAATTTCTGGTTAAACCGATGGTTTTTTTGGAATGAACACCAAACCAAAAAGTATTGTCTTAACCAAAACCAACCAACCAAACCAAAGCCAAATAGTATTGTCTTTGCACTTGATAATTACAAAAATACTATGGCAAAAAAATACGTTTTAAAAATTATGTCTGTTTTTATAATCCCAGCGTTTATGCAAATTTTTATTAAATTTTTACTGGAACTTGCTTGCTTGCTTACTATAATTAATTGGCTCAAAATCCTTAAGGTATTTATTTTGCCAGTGCATTTGAGTGATAATTTCCAGAGTCTGGCTCTAAACTATTAGAAATTATCCAACCATTACCAATAAAAAATTCAACAATTCCTGCAATGCATATTTAGATACTTGCAATCCCAAAATCCAGATTTAACCTCTTCTTGTCAGAGCCCTTTTTGATCCTCACCAGGATAAATTTACAAATTAGAAAAAATATTTTTGTCGTTTTTTGATGATATTTCGGGTGATGAAGGAATTTCCATTTTTTTTAGTAAAATAAATCAAATTGCTTTTGTTCATTCATGTACAGACTTTCCTAAAGTATATGTTATTAAGTTATTTGTTGGGTTAAGAATATTTTATACTTTAAAATATGCAAATTGCAATTTAAAAAGTGTTAAAGAAACTAAGAAAACGAACCGAAAAGTTATAATATTGAGTCATTTGTAAAAGAATTTCAAACTTGATGATAACGCCAATCAATTTTTGGGCTACTGTTATTGGTAAGCATTTGAGTAACTCTCTTGTGGGTACCAGGACATTCGGGGATAGAAGGCAACGAAAAAGCGGATGAGCTAGAGAGACAGGGATCATCCACACCATACTTTGGGCCAGAACCTGCCTTTGGAGTGACCAAAACCACAGCACAAGGGCAAACCAGGGAATGGATCCGAAACAAACACGAAGAATACTGGGAAAACCTCAGTAAAATAAGACATGGAAAAAGCTTCATAAGAGGCCCATCCAAAAGAACAAAGGAAGAACTACTCAGACAAAGTAGGAAAATACTTCGCATAACAGTAGGGTTGCTAACAGGGCATGATAACCTAAGAGGTCACCTACACAAGATAGGCTCATTCAATGGGGACCCAAGTTGCAGAATTTGCGACGAGGGGGAAGAAACAGCCTACCATATCCTGTGGGAATGTAAAGCATTGAATCACAAAAGACGGCATTATTTGGGCAACCGAAATGGCCCAGGAATATAACCAACCAGTCTCGGGGTTATACAGACTTGTAGAAGGAACAAGACTAATGGGAGAATTGATATAAAAGCCAATGGGAGATTAGGTACAAAAAGTCCATGAGGCTGCGCTGCCTCCGGTAGTTAATCAAGACGGCTCCCAGGGAAGAATAATAAGAAGAAGAACTAAGAAACTATAGGGTCATTTTAGAATGGTCAATTTTCTCCCGCATCTCAGAAGCAGGCGAAAATTTTCAAATTTTGATTTTACTATTTTAAATATGACTCAAAAAGAGCACATGACACTTATATTTTATATTTCTTTTTTAATAGCGATTACGGGGATACCCTACAAAAGTGTCAAAAATAGGACACCCTGTACAATATGGCGCTTACGATTTAAAAAAGTAGCCTTAATGCTAAATAAATGAACGCAAATGCCACAAAACGCCAATGTAGTCCAAGAAAATAGGTCGTAAAATACGAATTTGGGGTTAAAACTTGAATTTTTGATATAAGTTACTTTGAAGAATCTAAAAACGAACTGTAATTTTTTTTATAATTCATCCCCGGGAAGGGGTGAAAAAAAAATAAATAAGTGTTTTTTTTTTAATTTTAAGAAAACGGTAAGTCCTAGAAAAAAAAGTTTTAAATAAAAGTTGTACAACGTAAAGTTCTACATAAAAATGATTATATAACTTTTTTTCCTAAAATTAAAATTAACTGAGATAGATTAGCTAGAAGCTAGGGGATGATAACAGCAACTTTAAAAATCATAAATTATTGGAAAATTAAAAAACTCATACCTTTTTTTAATTATTTATATAATTAACAACTTTAATTCTAGATATTTTTTTCTCTAGAATTAAAGTTGTTAATTATATAAATAATAAAAAAAATTTGGTTTTTAATTTTCCAAAATTTATGATTTTTTAAAAGTTTGTTATCCCCACCTATACCTATCTCTGTTAATTTCAGTTTTAGGAAAAAAAGCTATAAAATCAGTTTTATGTAGAATTTTACGTTCTACAACTTTTATTTAAAACTTTTTTTTTCTAGGACTTACCGTTTTTTCAAAATTTCCAAAAAAAAAACACTTTTTAAATTTTTTTTACCCCTTCCCGGGGGTGTATTCAAAAAAAAATACAGTTCGTTTTTAGATTTTTCAAAGTAACTTATATCAAAAATTCAAGTTTTAACCTAAAATTCGTATTTCACGACCTATTTTCTTGGACTAAATGCTAATAAATAATTTAAGCAAACCAAAAGAAATTAAGGCTGGTATCTAAGCTCAAAGGGGTAAATACCAGATTTTTAAAAACTTCTCTTTTACAATTCCTTTAAATTTACTGTTTCAAAATTTGTAAAATTGTGTAAACCATTTTCTTTTGACTTAACCCTGACTTTATAAAAATTATTTTGAGGTTAATAAAAACTGTTGAAATAAACAGACTGACTAATGTCTACGTATGTCGAAATAGTTCCACAGGAAGTTTCAAATTTATCACAGAAAAGTACTGTTTCTTTTCTGTGTAACAGCAAATTATTACATAGTATATTGACGCCAAAAAATAAAAGATAAGCAAAATTAAATGGCCTTTATTTTGTCATCTTTTACAAATTTAAATCGGTACAATAATGGATTGTTTACCAAAAATTTAATTTTGTCGATTTTTTTTTGTTCCGTTAAAGGTGCTGTCTAATTTGTAAAAAAAAAGATAAAATTAGAAGCACCTGAAATCAATTGTGGATTTTTTTTTAAGTTTACATAGATCAAACATAACATTAACATTAAATTATTAACATACCACATTACCATTTTTTATGAAAGTGAAAAAGATTCTATCTATAAATCACATTTGATAAAACATAACCATAACTTTAATGATAATTGCAAAATTTATTATTAAAATCATAAAGTAAAACACTCTATCTGTTTAGGAAATTTTTGCAATTTTTGAAATATTAGGTGCAGAATAAACCAAATAAACAGTTAGAAACTAACAACCTAAATCATTATATTTTTCTAATCCCATGTTGTTAAATAAATTTCTATTTTTTGCTTTTATAAGATTCGTAGACATAACTGCACAAAAATGTAAAAAAAAGTTAAGAGATAAATAAAAATTACTAGAGCGTTTTTGTTGATATTTAAAATATTTTTTTGCAAACGAACTCTATAAAAAAAATTAAAAATACTTACTTTTTTTTATAACTATGATATTTCAAATTTTTTTGCAGATTTTTTCTAAAAAGAAAAAAATGTATTGTCAAAACCTCAAATTATTTAAATGATAAAAATTTAATTTATTTCAAAACTGGCTATTTTAAGAATCGTATAGAAAAAAAAAATATATATATATATATATATATATATATATACCATTATATTTAATTTTTTTTTATATTTTAAACAAAAAAAGTGTATTAACAAAAACACAATTTATTTAAATGATAGAAATTTAATTTATGTTGAAACTGGCTTTTTTAAGATTCGTATAGATAAGTGCACAAAAATGTACAAAAAATTGTACTGAAGCGTTTTTGTTGATATTTTAAATCTTTTTTTGCAAAACAACTGCAAAATATATAAATATATAATATATATAATATATATATATTATATATATAAATATTTTATATATATATATATATATATATATATATATATATATATATATATATATATATATATATATATATATATATATATATATATATATATATATTATATATAATTAATATATATATATATATAAAATATATATATAATATATTTATATATATATTTTTTTAAATAAAATTTATATATAGGTTTATTTAAAAATTTAAAAATACAATTTATTTCAATTGCATCTTATAAGTTTAATAATAATGTGTAAAAAGGTTGCTCTCACAGTTATACCCATACGAAGTAACATATCTGTACATAAAAAAAATTAAAGGTACTTACATTTAAAAACAAAAAAATTCCAATAATTTGTGTTCAAATACGCATAAAAAGCGAACGAAGAACCAGACTACGCACAGTCCCCCGCTAACTCAAACGGTTACCGCACACCCTAAGATGGCAAATGGTATCAGAGAAACAAAACAAGTCAAAGCGTCAAGGTATTCTACCACCCCGCGACCACCGTGTAGTTTCTTAACACGGTGGACTTGATACGCTGATACTATAACACTTTCGCTTCAGCCCTTCCATCGGGTCCAAGAACGACCTCGGCAGGCGGCAAGCCTCCGGTACTAGACTAGAGGACCACGCCTGAACTCGTGTTTACGTCATAAGTACCGGCGACTTCAGAACAATGATAAAAATGCAAGTCAATGTAACTTTAAATTTGTATTTTTTAAGGTGTTTATAAATGAAATAAATAATCTAAAGGTTTATTTCCTTTTACAAACTTTTTACCATTGCACTAAACTAAAGGTTAACTTTTTTTGCCGCCAAAACTTTTTTTTAAGTTTTTTTCCGTGTTTAAATAATAATGTTTTCCCAATATGTCTTTCAGTACTAAAATAAGTCTAATTGTCACGCAGAAATGTTTAGGTAAAAAAACCTTTAATTGCACAACATTTATTTTTTTGATAAAATTGAGCCTTACTTTGATATTAAATAAAGTAATATCGTTACCCCGAAAGAAAAGTGACATAACACAAAAACTAAGTTTTAAGAAAATGGCCAAGAAAAAAATCTGGAATTTTCAAGATGTTACTACGTAAGCAGTAATCAAATATTTGTCAAATGTTTTTTTACCAAATAAGGGATAGTTGACCACATTAACAACATTATATGATTTTTGATTTATTTTAATTTTAGAGAAAATAAAAACAATTTTTTATATATTTTTTCGCTTATGATACCTTTGACACTTTTTTTGAAACTAAATTAACGCAGATAGTGTCAATTTTGGAGTAATTTTAATCAGTAGTTTAATTAAAACTTACACAAAAATAATCACAACAAACACTTTTCGTATAAAAATCAGTATAATGGTCCAGGAAAGTTAGAAAATAATTCTAAAATTTTCAAGGCCAGCAGATATAGAGATGCAGTTTTCTGCATTGTGTTTAGAAAGCTCCCAGAGAAAAATTCTATATGGTGTGGTTATGCCATTTTTCCAAATATTCATTCCGGTGCAATAAATGCATTTTGCAATTGCATAATTACTTGCAATGTTATAAAAACGACTGGAAACTCCGAAAAATCGTTTGAAAATCATTACTCAGGGGTTTTCGGGGATGCCAAATTCAATTCTGGCATTAGAATTACTCGGGGGTGCTCGAAATTGGCTCTGCGGGAGTGCCCGGGGAGGTGATTGGAGGGAAAATTGCAGCGTCCATGAAAATCAGCCGAAAATCCTTACTCGGCGGTTTTCGGGGATGCCGGATTGAATTCTGGCATTAGAATTACCCGGGGCCGCTCTGGGGTCGCTCCGCCTGGGTGCCTGGCGGTGAGGGGGGAATGGCAGCGTCCATGAAAATCAGCCGAAAATCGCTACTTGAAGATTTTCGGAGATGCCGAATTAAATTCTGGCATTAGAGTTACCCGAGGGTATAAATAACAAAATTTTTAATTTATATTAAATTATATTACACATATTCTAAAAACAATTGCTTGGAATTCCTTTTTGCCTCAAAGCTGTATTTTCTTCTTCCTTTGTTTATTGGCTTCAGTTTCTTTCAGAAACAATTAGCCTAAAAAAGCTGTATTTTAAAAACGCGCCAAAGCTATCAAGAGAGTAGAGTATCGTTACCGTGGCGACCGGCGTGAACAGAAATTTCCTTTATCGTATTTTAAGCAGTATCCTGTAAAACCGACTGTGGCACAAGGTGCGGGTGCCAACGAGGTGGATTGGAGTGCTCACTTGCATGCAAGCATTGCGATGGCAATTGCTCAAACCAAAAAGGCCGAGGATAGTGACAAGGAAGAAGATGAAGAAGGGGACGAAGACAAAGAGTTTAAAGATGTTTAGTATTTAAAGAAGGAAAACCCCCGAGTAACGATTTTCGGCTGATTTTCATGGACGCTGCAATTTACCCCCCGAGTGTTTTTTTCGAGTTTCCAATCGTTCTTATAATATTGCAAGTAATTGTGCAATTGCAAAATGCATTTATTGCACCATAATGCATTTTTCGAAAAATGGCATAACCACACCATATAGACTTTTTTTCCTGGGAGCTTTCTGAACACAATGCGGAAAACCGCATCTCGATATCTGCTGGCCTTAAAATTTTCTTTATTTCGGTCCATTTTGATCTAAATGATATAATATGAATACCCATGAAACCTTCAAATTTTGTCTTAAGTAAATATTTGACATTTCGTGAAGCGCCGTTCATAGAATCGCAGTAGAGATAAAAATGGTATATTATTTTAAATGGAGGAACAGTGATACTTTCCGTGGTGTGCTCGTGCAAGCCATAAAAAGTAACTTTTCCTCCAAATAAAATATGCTGGTTTTTCTTAAAACTTCGACAAATTAATGCAAAAAAATATCTTTTAATAGTAATGATTATTAAAGATAAGTGGCTTCGCAAGGTAGCTTAGACCGATGCCGGTAAATAGTATGTAAGATAATGTAAACAATAATAATTTTTTAAAAATTGCGTCTCCGATTGCGTTTTAATTCCGTATTGATAAGTAGTTATTGAGTAAGTACATTTAACATTCAATTTAGTAATAAATAAAAATTTAGGTCTTGTTTTTAGTTTCTTTTTCTTCTTCCCTGGGAGCCATCTTGATTAACTACCGGAGGCAGCGCAGCCTAATGGGATTTTTGTACTTAACCTCCCATTGTCTTTTATATCAATTCTCCCATTTGTCTTGTTCCTTCTACAAGTCTGTATAACCCCGAGACTGGTTGGTTGATATATTCCTGTGGGCTCATTTCCGGTTGCCCAAATAATGCCTGTCTTTTGTGATTCAATGCTTTTGCACAGTATATGGTAGGCTGTTTCTTCCCCCTCGTCGCACATTCTGCAACTTGGGTCCCCATTGTATGAGCCTATTTTGTGTAGGTGTCCTCTTAGGTTATCATGCCCTGTTAGCAACCCACTGTTATGCGAAGTCTTTTCCCACTTTGTCTGAGTACTTCTTCCTTCGTTCTTTTGGATGGGCCTTTTATGAAGCTTTTTCCATGTCTTATTCTACTGAGGTTTCCCCAGTATTCTTCGTGATTGTTTCGGATCTATTCCCTGGTTTGCCCTCGTGCTGTGGTTTTAGTCACTCCAAGGGCAGGTTCTGGCCCAAAGTATGGTGTGGATGATCCCTGTCCTGTTTTTAGTTTAATAAATATTCAGTTGTTGACGCTTGTTTTGTTGTTTGTTTGTATCTATGTTGCTATAATAACACTTTTTCATCCGCCGGTGGAGAAGTGAAAAGTAAAGCTTCTGCGGAGAAAAACTTCGCGGTCGCCTACACAATTGGGTAACGACGGATTTACTGACGTTTAAAAATAAAGAATATTAGTAGGTCAGTTTCCTATGTAAGGTATTTAAATTATGTCACTTTTTCATGGTATTCTCTGTTATATTTGATCTGATTTCATATAACACAAAAATTGCATTTTTTGACTTATGTCACTTAAAACAGATCAGCAACTTTGGGCTATTTAAAACAAATGATTCTATTGGCTCCGTTTGCAAAGATTTGAAAAAATAGATAAAATGACTTTTACCTGGTATGCTCTGCGTAGGTTAGGTTAGGCTTAGGACATTTTAAATTTATTTTAAATATTGAAGTGAATTGCTTAAAGTTTCAGCAATAACAAAAGATAAAAGAAAACAGTTAAAAACCTAATTGTTTGGGTTTGTCTACATTTAAAATATACCTTTAATTATTGTTAGTAATAACAAATATGTACTAGTGATTTGTATTTATTCTGTTTATCATGCTGACAACTTAGTTATTAAAATGGCTGTGATTTTTTTATTTATTAACATTAAGTTCATTCTAATAAAGTTTATTGTAAAAGGAAGCTTAATTGTCTTGAGTGTCCAAAAATGATGAAAAATTTTCTTTTTTTCATTAAAAGTAAGCGCAAAAAGAAAACAAAGACTGGTAATTGGGTGATTGTTGAGTTTCTTTCAAAGACTCTCCATACATATTAAAGCATTTTTTTGAGTATTTCTCTTCTCCTAGTAATTTTTTGGCGATTGTTTGGTGTTGCTGTAACTTCGATATATATCAATTGGTTATTTTGGGAAGCAGCAGCTTTGTTATTAAACGATTGGTGGTGGTAAGTTTATTCTTTGCAAAAATTAAAGACATCTCTCCTTGGTCAATAAATAACCAAATAAAAATTAAAAAAAAAACTTTAAATAAATACAAAACTAGACAAACTTAAAAATAACCACGCTTCGACTTCACAGACGGTAACAAATATAAAAAAATAGCTAAGCTAAGAAAGGAAATCATAACTTTTCGTGGTACCGGTCCCAATACATAATTACTAAAAATATACATTTTTGAGATGGCCAAATAGTCTGATAGGTGACTTGTTTTAGTTTTGACAGTTGATTTCGAGTTGTTAGTTTTATTTACATAGTCATAGGGTATAGCCACAATCTCTAAAACTAAAAAAATATATATTTTAAAATTTCAAAAAGTTTTTTGATATTTAAATTACATTATTATCTACTTTACCATATGTCGGAATGTATCATAAAATGTGTCTGTGTAAATTGTTGTTCAAATCAAGCTTTTATATATACTAATTCAGTAGTTTCTAAAGTATTCGTCATTAACTGAGAACCCCGATAGTTTTATATTTTCCTTTTCAACTAAATTTTGAAAAATAGCTAAATTATGTTGTTTTATATTTGAATTTAACAATTTAAGTTAAAAACATATATTCTCTTTGTAAAATACTGCATAATTAAAAAAAATGTCTATTAGTATGTGAGAACACAGTTTTATTTTAAACTCTCGAACTAAACTCGCTAGTTTGGGACACAACAACATAAAAAGTCAGGTTGGCGGCAACATCCTGGAAGAGAGAACAGACCAGATGATTCCCCAATACTCATTCAACAAAAACTTTTGAGGTAAAATTCCAGACCGAAGTAGGGGCAACCCGATCTCCCCGGCACGGTTGGAGACATCATCTGGTTGAAGAGAAAAAAAAAATTTTATAAAAATTAAAAAAATTGAAAAATAAAAAAGGCGTACACAATTTGCTTTAGTGACATTAACCTTTTTAGCCGTTTCGCCGATTATCTGACCAAACGTACACGGGTTTTTTTTTTTTACTGGAGCGTCCCAAATTGGGTTTGCCGCCCAACATGAAAGGCGGCGACGCCAAACCCTTAAACTAGGTTCGCCGCCCTTTGACAATTTTAACCAGTCAAAATGGAAAACGTTCACTACCTAACCAGTAAAACGGTTTTATTTGATTTTTTTGATAGAAATTTATTAATTTCAAAGTGAATTTTTTATGTGGGGCTGATGACTAGCAATTAAAATTTGGTTATTCGAATTTGAAACGAATCAATGTTCATTAAAAATCGGGGTAAGTATAAGACAACTGTAGGCAGGCGCTTTCCCCAGGGTTTACCGGGAGTTTCCCGGGTTTGGGCCCCTTGAAGTTCACTTCAAAGGGCCCCCCCAAAACCTTTAAAGCCTACGACACAGCTAAATACAAAAATAATAATAAACTGAAGTAATAATAACTAGACTGCACCTGACTTGACAACAATTTTTTTGATAATACCACTTACATACATTATGAAAAAGGTTGTTTAAAATTAAATTGTTAAAAACAAGGCAGATTGTCCCAAAAGGAGAATTTGAAGCCCGTTTTATCCCTGAGAACCTGATATAATAACAAATATTTTGAGAATAATGTATGGCGAGCATTCAAAAAAATAACGTTGTCACGAATTAATGAAACGAGATGGTAAAACAAACATATTTCAGTCAAAAAAATTTTGGCGAATTCAACGATACAAAATTCTTGTATTTTTCCCTTTAATCAAGCACTTCTGAAACTGAAAACCGATGGACAATTTTCTGCAGATGTTCGTTTTAAAGAAAATTTGCAAATTTAAATTTGGGTTAAAACCCAAAGATTTATTACGAATTTTAAATTTTTTGTTTTCTAAATCTTGCAAAATTCAGGAATTGATTTTTAAAAATTTAGTGATTTGAAACCATTTTAAAAAAAAAGGGTAATATCTTTTTCACGCGATTTTGAGCAAGTAAAGTCTCCAGCAGACAATTTCGTGACAAAAATGAACTTAATAATGGAAAAAAAAGGGTATTGACGCCAATGTGGAAAAAAGTTACTGGTCAAACCCCAAAGAAAAAAAAGATCGGACGATTCAGGTTCCGATTCTGACAAGGAAAAGCTGAGCGTAATCGATAAATACAGAATTAATATCATAACGATATCCTGGACACCGCGATGACGGAAATAGTGCAAGATTTAATAAATCCAACTGTCGAATTTTTGCATCCCCAGATCTAAAAATTTTGACGAAGTCAACGAAGAAACAATACCAATGAATGCTTTTGATCAGTTCAGCAAATTGTTAATAAAAATAAACGAAGAAGCAACCGCAGACGTTTGAGAAAAAATTGATGCACTTTTTAAAAACTGGCCCAAAATTTTAAAAGCGGCGGAGTTCAATCGAAGCTGAAGACAATGATGCGAAAAATTTTTTCCGGACAATTCTAAAAAGGGAAGAAAGAAGAAATCAAAGATAATGATGAAGTCGATAAAAAAACAAGACGATGAAATTCTTTTTCAAAAAATGTACCAATTTTTGTCACAGTTTCGTGGGTTTTCTGTTTTAGACAGTACGGTACGAATATGTAGTGCCTATTTGGGGTTATCGGTTTGACATATAAATATCTCGCAACGTAGTCCCTCACACAAGTGGCCTGTGAACGTTTTTTTTTAAAACTGAAATACATCAAAAATCGTCTAAAACCTCTTTAGTAAGAACTTTTATCCGCTTTATGCTCATGGCGGTTGAAAAAAAATCCCTCTAACTCAAACCTTGAAGAAAATAATCGATGGCATTGCACAAAATTCCAAACTTTAAAAAAAGCCCACTTTAAATTTATTATTACGTATGTAACTTTATAAAAAAACTTGATGTTCTCAGTAATTTAAATATACTTCATCAAAAAAAAAAATTATATTGTGTATGGGGGGTGAAAAAACAAACTTATCCCCCATCACTCCAAATGCCCGGTAATAGTTTTAGCGCCCGATAACCTAAAAAGGACACCTACACAAGATAGGCTCAAAAACAATTGGTGCGACGAGGGGGAAAAGGAAAAACAGCCAAACTGAATTGAATGTGAAGCGTTATAAATCACAAAAGACGGGGCATTATTTGGGCAAGAAAATGAGCCCACGGGAATATATCAACCAACAGTCTCAGGTTATACAGACTTGTAGAAGGAACAAGCTAATGGGGGTTTAAAAAAATGGGAGATTGGCCCCAAAAACCCCAAAGGGAGCTGCGCTGCCTCCGGTAGTGAAAGACGGCTCCCAGGAAGAAGAAGAAGAAACTCTATAACTGTATATATTTTAACTTAATAATAAACGTAGTAATTTAAGCTGATATTTATTTATTTTTTAAAACATTTTTAATTAATAAATAAAAAAATTAATTGTATATTCCACTAATTACTTATATACAAATAATCTATACTACTATATTTATGTACATTAATAATTATGTTTGTCATGCTGACATTAAATTTGATTTTTTTCTTTTTCATTTTTACACATAATATTTTATATGTTATATCCGTATAAAATAATTAGTTTTTTTTTAAACTAAATTATGGCGCTATGTAACAATTATTGCGTATACCCATTAATAATTACAGTTAAATAAAATTTATTGTGTTCACTGTTTATTAGCATGTTTTTTATTTAAAGTATATTGGATTTACATTTGTCATGTGTATATAATAACTAAATATATAATTTTTTGTGTCTATATTATCTCGGCCTTAGCGAAATAGGGTGTTTAACATCTTAAAAGATTTCTTGCGTCAATTTTTTTGCTGCATTCACATATAAAAGTCCAAATTGTAAAAATAATTTTATAAGTGTAAGTTGGTAAACCTTACTGTAGAAACGAATTGTAGCAACAAAGGAACCCGCACATTTCCTATGGGAAGTGGCCTCGATGAAAATGGCTGAAATCGATATATGTTGTAGCTTTGGTCATCCTGAGAAAAAGTCTAAATGGGCACGCACCTCCATTATGCGTATTTTGGCTCCTATGGAGCTCCAAAGCTCCACAGATCGCTCATTTCTTATAAAAAGTGGCCCGGTGAAAATGGCTAAAACAGATATATGTTGTAGCTTTGGTCAACCTAATAAAAAGTCTTAATGGGCACAAAGCTCCATTATGCGTATTTTGGCTCCTACGGAGCTCCAAAGCTCCACAGATCGATCATTTCTTATGGAAAGTGGCCCCCGGTGAAAATGGATGAAATCGATATATGTTGTAGCTTTGGTCAACCTGATAAAAAGTCTTAATTGGCACAAAGCTCCAAAGCTCCACAGATCGATCATTTCTGATAAAAAGTGCCCCCCGGTGAAAATGGCTAAAACAGATATATTTTATGTTATAGCTTTGGTCAACCCGAGAAAAAGTCTTACAGGGCACGAAGCTCCATTATGCGTATTATGGCTCCTACGGAGCTCCAAAGCTCAACAGATCGATTATTTCTTATGGAAAGTGACCCCCGGTGAAAATGGATGAAATCGATATATGTTGTAGCTTTAGTTAACCTGATAAACTTAATTGGCACAAAGCTCCAAAGCTCCACAGATCGATCATTTCTTATAAAAAGTGCCCCATGGTGAAAATGGCTAAAACAGATATATTTTATGTTGTAGCTTTGGTCAACCCGAGAAAAAGTATTAATGGGCACAAAGCTCCATTATGCGTATTATGGCTCCTACGGAGGTCCAAATCTCCGCAGATCGATCATTTCTTATGAAAATTGGTCCCCGGTGAAAATGGATAAAATCGATATATGTTGTAGCTTTGGTCATCCTGAAAAAAAGTTTCAATGGGCACAAAGCTCCGTTAGGTGTATTTTGGCTCCTATGGAGCTCCAAAGCTCCACAGATCGATCATTTCTTATAGGAAGTGACCCCGGTGAAAATGGATAAAATCGATATATGTTGAATCTTTTTTCGTCCTAAGACATAGTCTCAATGGGCACGAAGCTCCATTATGCGTATTTTGGCTTCTATGGAGCTCCAAAGCTCCACAAATTGATTATTTTTTATGGTAAGTGACCCCGGTGAAAATGGCTAAAACTGATATATGTTGTAGCTTTGATCATCCTGAAAAAAGTCTCAATGGGCACAAAGCTCCATTATGCGTATTTTGGCTCCTATGGAGCTCCAAAGCTCCACAGATTGATTATTTCTTTTGGTAAGTGACCCCGGTGAAAATGGCTAGAATTAATATATGTTGTAGCTTTGGTCATTCTGAAAAAAAGTCTCAATGGGCACGAAGCTCCATCATGCGTATTTTGGCTCCTATGGAGCTCCAAAGCTTTACAGATCGATCATTCAATCAATATAAGTTATACCTTTTTTCGTCCTGAGAAAAAGTCTCAGTGTGCACGAAGCTCCATTATGCGGATTTTGGCTTCTATGGAGCTCCGGCTCCACAGATTGATCATTATTTACACATTCAAGGGGTCATATTTTAATAGCCTAAGGCATAATAATATAAAAAAGCTACAACATATATCGATTTCAGCCATTTTCACGAGGGGCCACTTCCCAAAAGAAATATGCGGTGTCTTTTTAAACTGTAAAAATTTGAAATAATATTGCATTCAAGAACAATTTTATGCAAGAAAATATTTAACTATGAAATTATCTGTAGTAAATGCTGACTTCAATGTACTTGATTAGCTTAGATTTAATCATACCAAAAACACGTATGTAAAATAAGGGCCAAACTCCTATCCAAAAATCCCGGCTTCTTAAAGTACTAACACCTAAAATTACTCCAACTCCTGTCCACAATTTTGTTTCACTCTTTTTTGACTTGGCAAGTTTTAAATTGATTTGTCTGTATTACTGATTATTCTTTTTTTACTAATACAGACTTTTTTCGTTAATTACAGACAGATCAGTAAAAAACTAGCCAAGTCAAAAAGGATCTTGGTCTAATTTTAGATTTCACTATATTTTTGGATAGGAACTTGCCCTTTATGTTACGTAAGTATTTTTGGTATGATAATTTCTTTTTTTTTTCTAAGTTCAATAAATGCAGTAAAATTCTGCCTGCATTTTAAATTTCAAATTCGAACATCTCGAGGGGGACATTTAGAACTTGTAGACAGTTTTGGTCCCCAGTATCACTGACTTAATATTATTATTCTCCTCTACGGAGAAGAAGCACCTATAACAAAGAACGAAAATAAGATTTATTAAAAAAATGGTTTTGTTTTAATAATTCTTGTCGTAATTTCAGCAGTGCCTCAAATTAGGCTTGTCGTAACTAGGAGAACCCAAAGATGTCGCCATAGAAATTAGGTTACTTTAATAATTTCATCATGACAATAATTTAATATAATTAACATAGCAATTTCCGATTTATCTCGTACTTATTATATTCAATTACAAAACTGTTGAAATCAAGAAGTTTAGCCTTATACAGAAATATATATAATAGCCAATTTATTAATGTGGATAATTTCCTTTTACCTCTAAAATTCTTGGAAGTAATACAAGTTCATTTGAAAATTAAATATGTATATCGACATTTTATTAATTTCAAGACATAATAAAATTATTAAATTAGTTGAGCTATTGTACGAATGTTTGGTAAGAATTAACAACATGTTTTATGCAATTTTAACTATAAAACATGATAATTTGCATTCTTATCTAAGTAAAATATTAGTTTTTATGTAAAACATTATTTGTCAACTTGAGTTTCAAAAAATGTTGGCTATAAGCTGACAATGACCTATATCGAATAAACTGTACAGTTTTGAAGACTAATGTTTCCCTGATCTTGAAATTAAAACACGTTTGGCATGTACAAGAATTGTTTATTTAAACCTTATATTTGACAAGTAACAACATCAAATAATAAGTCTAACATAACATAAACTTATGCTTAACATTTATAAATTTACAAGGAAGATCTTAATTTCTTTCTTTATTTCCTATTGCTTAACGAAATGTGTGTCAAAATTAAAATAATTTTATTTACCTAAATTTTGACTTTTCGATTGGTTTATTTATAGATAGCATTTAAAACGACTGTCTGGCAAAAAATACTCTACTATAATAATTGTTTTACAATATACACGTTAATATTGAGTCTTTTGGGTTTTATTAATTTAATTAAAAACCATAATATATTATAGGCGGAGAGCTAGAGAAGAAAAGTCATCGTCATCAGTAATATGGAGTATCTCGCTTAAAACATGTTTATTTAGTATTGTTAATTATGTTCCCGCGCGGGCTGACAACCTATTGTATACAGGGGGTAGCAATAAGGGGTAAAAGTGCAAAATTTTTGGGAAAAAAATCGTTATCGATAATATGTCAGCCATTTTGGCCACTTAAAGTTGAACCCCTGAGGTGTCTAAATCCAAAAGGGCTAACAATTAGGTGGATACCGAGGGCAGTAAAACGGGGTCAAATTATCCCGAGCGCTTACTTTATACAGGGTGTTTTTTAATTGATTTTTAATATTTAAGGGGACAATTTTTGGGTCCATTTGAAGAAGAAAACTTCATATGAACATATGTCCTAACGTCCTAAGTTTTGAGATGAAGTGTGGTAAAATTTTTAAAAATAATTCATTTATTATTAATATCAGTAATACCACGTTAGATATTTTAATAAAATTTGGCATACATGTACTATGTATCAAGAGGCATTTTTTAGTGTGTACTACTTTTTTTATTTCCACCAGTGGCGTTCGGACGGAATTTGACCTGCCTATTTTGGCAGATTTTTATGGTACGTCACTGATTTCTCTTAAAATAAAAAAATATTTCAAAGTTGATTATTTGATTTTTTTCAATCCGATGCACGAATTTCGCTTAAAAAAATAAAAACCATTTCTCTGCATGATCATAACAATATCGGTAAACAATATCACCATCCAGAGAAATATCTAGATTTAATTTTTCTAGGTGAAAACCATGCCTAAAAAAATTTATGAGCAGATTTGATCTTTTGAATTTTTATAGTCCATGATATTGTTATGACCATGCAGAGAAATGGTTTTTATTTTTTTAAGCGAAAACCGTGCATCGGATTAAAAAAATGAAGTGATCAACTTTGCCTATAAATGAATGGGGATTTCAAAAATATTTTTTATTTTAAGAGAAATCACTGACGTACCATCAATATATGCCAAAATGGGAAGGTCAAATCCCGTACGAACGCCACTGATGGAAATAAACAAAATGTAGTACACTAAAAAAAAAAAAAATTTTAAAAAAAAAAAAAAAATTTTTTTTTTAAAAAATTTTTTTTAAAAAAAATTTTTTAATTTTTTTTTAATTTTTTTAAAAAAAAATTTTTTTGTAAAATTTTTTTTATTTTTTTTTTTTTTTAAAAAAAAAAATTTTTTTTTGGGAAATTTTTTTAAAAATTTTTTAAAAAAAAAAATTTTTTAAATTTTTTTTAACCAAAAAAAAATTTTTAAAAAAAAAAATTTTGTTTTAAAAAAATTGGAAAACAAAAAAAAAAAAAATTTAAAAAAAAAATTTTTTTTAAAAACCCCAAAAAATTTTGGAGTTTTTTTTTTTTTTTTAAAAAATTTTTAATTTTTTTTTTAAAAAAAAAATTTTTTTTTAAATTTTTAAAAAAATTTTTTTTAAAAAAAAAAACCTTTGGTTTTAAAATTTTTTTTTTTTTAAAAAAAAAAAACCCCAAAAATTTTAAAAAAAAACCCAAAAACGAAAAAAAAAAAAAATTTTTTGGGGGCCCAAAAAAAATAAAAATTTAAAAAAGGGGAAAAAAAAAAAAATTTTTTTTTAAAAAAAAAATTTTCCCCAAAAAATTTTTAATTTTTTAAAAAAAATAAAAAGGTTTTTTTTCCCCCTTTTTTCCCCTTTTTTAAACCCCCCCCGGGGGGGGGAAAAATTTTTTTTTTAAAAAAGGGGGAAAAATTTAAAAACCCTTTTTTTCCCCCAAAAAATTTTTTTTTCCAAATTTGGGGGGTTTTTTTTAAAAAAAAAAAAATTTTTAAAAAAACCCATTTTTTGAAACTTTTTTTTAAAAAAAACCATTTTTTTTTTTTCCCCAAAATTAAAAAAAAAAATTTTAAACAAAAATTTACAAAATTTGGGGAAAAAATTTGGGGGTTTAAATTCCAGGGGGGGGGTTTTTTTTAAAAATTTAAAAAAAGGGGGTTTTTTTAAAAATTTTTTAAATAAAAATTTTAAAATTTTTGGGGGGGGGTTTTTTTTAAAAAAAAAAATTTTTTTTTTTTAAAAAAGGGGTTTTTTTTTTAAAAAATTTTAAAAAAAAAGGGAAAAAAAAAAAAAGGAAAAAAAAAAAACCCCCAAAAAAAAAAGGGGGGGGGTTTTTTTGGGAAAAAAAGGAATTTTGGGGGGGGTTTTTTTAAATAAAAAATTTTAAAAAAAAAATTTAATTTTAAAATTTTTTAAAACTTTTTTAAAAAAAATTTTTTTTTTTCCAAAAACTTTTTGGCCCCCGGGAAAACCCCTTTTGGCCCCAAAAAAAGGGGGAAAAAAAAAAAAATTTTTTTAAAAATTTTTTTTAAAATTAACCCAAAATTTCCCAAAAAAAAAAGGGGGGGGAAAAAAAAAATTTAAAAAAATCCTTTTTTTTTTTCCCAAAAAAAAAAAAAATTTTTTTTTTGGGGAAAAAAAATTTGGAAAAAAATTTAAAAAAAGGGGAAAATTTTTTTTTAAAAAAAACCCTTTTAAAAATTTTCCCTTTAAAAAATTTTTTTCCCAAAATTTTTTTAAAAAAACCCCTTTAAACCAATTTTAAAAAAATTTTTTTTTTTTTTTAAAAGGGGTTTGGTAAATTAAAAAAAAAAAAAAAAAAAATTTGCCCAAAATTTTTAAAATTAAAAAAATTTTAAAACCCCCCGGGGGGGGGTTTTTTTTTTTAAAAAAATTTTTTTTTCCCCCCCAAAAAAAGGGTTTTTGGGTTTTGCAAAAAAAAAAATTTTTTTTTAAAAAAAAAAAAAAAATTTTTAAAAAATTTTTTTTTTAAAATTTTTAAAAAATTTTTTTTTTTTTTTAAAAATTAAAAGGTTTCCCACCAAAAAAACCCCCCAAAAAAAAACTAAATTTTAAATTTTTTTTGGGAATTTTCCCTTTTTAAAAAAAAATTTTTTTAAAAAAAATTTTTTTTAAAAAATTTTTTTTTTTGGGGAAAAAAAAAAAAAAATTTTTTTAAAAAATTTTTTTTGGGGGGAAATTTTTTTCCCCCTTTAAATTTTTTTAAGGTTTTTCCCCCCGGGGGTTTTTTTTAAAAAAAAAAAAAAATTTTAAATAAAAACAAAAATTGGGAAAATTTTTTTAAAAAAAAAATTTTTTTTTTTTTAAAACGGGTTGGCTAAAAAAAATTTTTTTTTTTTTAAAAAAAAAATTTTTTTCCAAAAAAATTTTTTTTTTAATTTTTTTTAAAATTAAAAAAAAATTTGTTTTTAAAAATTTTTTTTTTCCCAAAAATTTAAAAACCCCAAAAAAATTTTTTTTTTAAAAAGGGGAAACCCAAATTTTTTTTTTTCCCCAAAAAATTTTTTTTTTTTTTTAAAAAAAATTTTTTTTTTTTAAAAAAAAAATTTTTTTTTTCCCGAAAAAAATTTTTTATTTTTTTAAAAAAAAATTTTTTTTTTTTTAAATTTAAAAAATTTTTGGTTTAAAAAAAAAAAAATTTTTTAAACCCACGCTTTTAAAAAAAATTTTTTGGGGAAAAAATTTTAAAAATATAAAGTACAACACAGTTTTAAGTCCACCTGCATTATCGAACAGTTCATGCAAAACTGATATCAAAATACGATAAAAAAAATTGGCTTTTTTATTTTTCTTATTCCCGGAAAAAATTTCCCTTTAAAAAAAAAGATTAAAAGTTTTAAAAAATTTTTTAAAAAAATTTTTAAAAAAGGGGAAAAAAACCCTTTTTTTTGGGAAAAAACCCCTTTTTTTTTTAAAACCCCAAAAAAACCCTTTTTTGGGGGAAAAAAAAATTTTTTTTGGGGGTTTTTTTTTTTTTTTAAAAAAAAAAAAAAAAAATTTTTTTTTTTAAAAAATTTTTTTAAAAAAAAAATTTTTTTTTTTTTTGTTTTTTTTTTTTTCCCCCCCCCAAAAAAAAAAAAAATTTTTTTTTTTTTTTTAAAAGGGGGGTTTTTTCCAAAAAAGTTTTAAAAATTGGTTTTAAATTTTAAACCCCAAATTTTTTTTTTTTAAAAAAATTTTTTTAAAAAAAATTTTTTTTTTTTCCCCTTTTTTATTTAAAAAAAAAAAAACCCTTTTTTTTCCCCGAAAAATTTTTTTTTTTTTTTTTGGGGGGGGGGGAAAAAATTTTTTTTTTTGGGAAAATTTTTTTTTTAAAAAAAAGGGTTTTTTTAAAATTTTTTCCAAAATTTTTAAAAAAAAAAAAAAAAATTTTTTTTTTCCCTTTTTTTCCCCCCCCAAAAAAAAAAAAATTTTTTTTTTCCCCCTTTTTTTTTTTTAAATTTTTAAAAATTTTTTTAAAAAAAAAATTTTTTTTTGAAATTTTTTTTTTTTTGAAGTTTTTTTAAAAAAGTTTTTTAAAAATTTTTTTTTTGGGTTTTCCCTTTTTTTTTTTTTAAAATTTTGGGGAAAAAAAAAAAAAATTTCCCCCCCCCCAAAAAAAACTTTTTTTAAAAAAAAAAAAAAATTTTTTTTTTTTTAAAAATTTTTTTTTTTAAAAAAAGGGAAAAAAAAAATTTAATTTTGTTTTTTAAAAATTTAAAATTTTTAAAAATTTTTTTAAAATTTTTTTTTTAAAAATTTTTTTTTTTAAAAAAAAAAAAAAACCCCCCAAAAAATTTTTTTAAAAAAAAATGAAAATTTTTAAAAAAAAAAATTTTTTTTTTTTTCCCCTTTTTTAAAAAAAAAAAAAAAAAAAATTTTAAAAATTTTTTTTGGCCCCCTTTTTTTTTTCCCAAATTTTTTTTTTAAAAAAAAAAAATTTTTAAAACCCCCCCCGGGGGGTTTAAAAAAATTTTTCCCCCAAAAAAAATTTTCTTTTTGGGTAAAATTTTTAAAAAAATTTTTTTTTAAAACCCCCCAAAAAAAAAACCCTTTTAAAAAAAAAAAAATTTTTAAAAAAAAAAGGGAAAAATTTTTTAAAAAAATTTTTTTTTTTTTTTTTTAAAATTTTTTTTTAAATTTTTTCCAAAATTTTTTTTCCCAAAAAAATTTTTTTTTTTAAAAAAAGGGTTTTAATTTTTTTTTTCAAAAAAATTTTAAAAAGGGAAAAAAAAAAATTTTAAAATTAAAAAAAAACCAAAAAAATTTTTTTTAATTGGGTTTTTTTTAAACCTTTTTTTTAAAAAAAATTTTTTTTTAAACCCCTTTTTTTTTTTTAAAAAAAAAATTTTTTTTTTTTTTTAAAAAATTTTTTTTTAAAAAATTTTTAAAATTTAAAAAATTTTTTTTTTAAAATTTTTTTGGATTTTTTAAAAAAATTTACCAAAAAAAATTTTTTTTTTTTTTTTTTTTTTTAAAATTTTTAAAAAAAAAAAAGGGTTTTTTTTTAAAAAAAAATTTTTTGGGGGGAAAAAACCCTTTTTTTAAATTTCCCCCAAAAAAATTTTTTTTTTTTTTCATTTTAAAAAAAAAATTTAAAATTTTTTTTTTGTCATTAAAAAAAAAATTTGGGGGGGGGAAAAAAATTTTTTTTTCCCCCAAAAAAAAACCCCCCGTAAAAATTTTTTTTTTAAACCCCAAGGGCCCCGGCCTTTTTTAAAAACCCAAATTTTTTTTTTTTTTTTAAAAAAAATTTCCCCTTTTTTTAAAGGAAAATTTTTCCTTTTTTTTTAAAAAGGGTTTTTTTCCCTTTTTAAAAAGTTTTTAAAAAAAAATTTTTTAAAATTTTTTTAAAATTTTAAAAAAAAAAAATTTTAAAGGGTTTTTCCCCCCAAAAAATTTTCCCTTTCCCTTTTTTAAAAGGGGGTTTTTAAAAAATTTTTTTTAAAAAAAAAATAAAGAAACCAAAAAAAAAAAAATTTTTTAAATTTTTAAAAAAAAAATTTTTTGGGGAAAAAAAAAAAAATTTTCTTTTTTTTTCCCCTTTTTTGGGTTTTAAAAAATTTTTTTTTAATTTTAAACCCCCCTTTTTTTTTTTTCGGAAACCCCCCTTTTTAAAAAAAAAAAAATTTTTTTTTTTTTTTTTATTAAATTTTTTTAATTTTTAAAAAAAAATTTTTTTTAAAAAAAATTTTTCCTTTTTTTCCCAAATTTTAAAAAAAAATTTTTTTTTTGGGGGTTTTTTTTTTTTAAAAAATTTTTAAACCTTTTTTAATTTTTTTCCCAAAATTTTTTTTGGGGTTTTGGGGAATTTTTTCCCAAAAAAAACCCGAAAATTTTTTTTTAAAAAAAAAAAAAAATTTTTTTTTTATTTTTTCCCCTTTTTTTTGGGGGTTTTTTTTTTTTTTAAAAAGGGTAAAAATTTTTTTTTAAAAATTTTTTTTTTTTTTAAATTTTAAATTTTTTTTTGGGAAAAAAAAATTTTTTTCCAAAAAAAAACTTTTTAAAAAAAAAAAAAAATTTTAAAAAAAAGGGGGGAAAAAAAAATTTTTTAAAAAAAAAAAATTTTTTTAAAAAAAAAAAAAAAAACCCCCAAAGGGTTTTTCTTTTTTTTTTTTTTTTTAAAAAAAAAAAAAAAGGGACCTTCTTTATAGTAGCGGAAGTGTTCCTTAAATGAAATACTTAACATTGAACCGGTAAAAATAAAGTAAGTACCTGAAAAAATCTTAAAAAACTTATTTGCAGTTCTATAAGGAACAAGATTTTTTATCCGTATTTAAAAAAATGTTATCTATAAAATTCCTTGTGAATGCAATACATTTTACAAAGGTTGATAATAATAATTATCATATAATAAAGTGGAATACTTCTAGTATTTTAGCAAGGAAAATTTGTTCAGAAAAACCTTAAATAAAAGAAAGTAAATATATTATATTATTAAGTAAAAATACTTGTGTATACTCAATATATGTTAATTTAATTAACCCTTCCCATTTCTAAAAAAATTAAATGTACCAGTCATATCCGCCAATTTAAAAAATACCTCCCACAAAAATGATACATTGGTCAACCGATATACTTTTTTTATAAAGGTTACTTTAGGATACTTTCGTTTCTTTTATATTGTTTGACTGGCTTGCATATTAGTACAGGAAATGAGGCATTTTCGCTAGGATTTTTTTTGTCCTGCATGGATTTACCTGAAATGTTTACAAAAGGTAGGGAATAGCCCAAGGATCAAAGTTTATATCATAGGTGTGCTTTATACTGGGGGTGGTTGCCACCCCATCTTGAGGGTGGAAATTTTTTATTACATTTTAACTACAGAAATCGATAAAGAAAGTTATTTTAAGTAAAAAATGTTTTATACATTTTTTTCGTAAAACTAATATTTTTCGAGTTATTCGCGATTGAAAGTAAAAGTTTTTCGACGAAAAAATCGACGTTTTTAATAGGTTAAAAAAATATGCATTTTTACAAAAAACTGTGGAAAGCAAAATTGTAGCTTGTAAAAAAACTAGAAAAAAATGTTTTTTTATAATTTCTCTACAACCAATACAAACCGAACTACGGCTTGTTAATGGTTAGCTTTTGTTCGTCAAATGCTAAATTTGAAAGATTCAAAGTCAAATAGCGGAAAAAGTTTGCATTTTTCAAGTAAAACATATAAGATCTTTTTTAAAGTATATAATAAGACCTTTCTTTTAAAAACAAAAAAATAGTTTTTAGCATAAAAATTGTGCGAGTTATGATAAAAATAAGGTCGGTCTCTACTTTTTTCTACAAAAAGATCATTAAAAACAACCCTCTAATTCCCCTCTTAATTAAAATAGATCTGTACCCTTCTGCGATTCTTTTTATATATGTATTATTAATACATCCTAAAGGTTTAACCAAATTAAAATGCTTAATTTTAGAAAAATTGGAGCTTAAAGTAAAAAACGATTTTCCGCAATTTCGTAAAAATAGCCATTTTCTTCAAAATAACTCCAACAATACTGGAGATACGAAAAAAGACTGGAGATCCGAATTATAGCTTTTTTTGATAACAAAGAGTTTTCATTTCATAGATTTTTTTGAACAATTGAAGTATTTTTCCAGATATGGCCGTTTAAAGCCTCTATTTACGAGCGAGCACCACCTTATTCTAGCCCTTTAAACTCATCCCATTTTAAAACTAAGGGATTAAAAAGGATTTAATTTACATAGCCTTGTAGCTCTTAGAAAACGCTCCAAATTTTTTTTTAAAAATACTTTCTATCATTAAAACTAAAGGAGCTATGTTTAAAAAGCCCATCAACTTTTTTTTCGAAAAATTCGAATAGCCCACTTCGGAGCATAATAATCTATAAAACCGGTATACTTTATACTTTTACCGGTATAATTTTTGTATGTAATTCTACTTTCTTTTTCTATTTATATCTATTGTATTGGTTTATAAAAATTGCAAGGTGGTTTTTAAGGATTGAAAATTTGCAAAAGAATAAAATTGGTAATATTTTAGGCAGTAATATTTATAATTATTAAATCTGTCAAGCTATGAATTTTTTGGGGAAAAATCTTTTTTTTAATTAAGCTATACTAAGGGTTGATTTATAAGGATCGAAAAGTTGCGAACTGAAATTAGTACATATTTTAAGCAACAGCATTCTAAAATTAAATCACTATGGTAATTTAATCATTTTTAGGGTAAATATTTTTTTTGCTTTAAGTTCTAACAAAAGTTGATTTCTAAGGGTTGAAATATTTTAAAATTGTATTCCAAAGCATAAAACAATCATTAATCAACTAATCCAAATCAACTTTTATCCATCTTAAGGTTTTTAAAATGTTATTCTATAAGTTTTGACAATTAGGGGTAGTTTTCACCCTTAAAAAACAAACAGCGCACATCACCATGAAATAGAATTTGAAGTAGAAGGCTAGAAGCGCCTAATTCCTAATGTTTATGCAAATCGATAAAGGACAAAAAAATTGCGAGGTTTTGCCATTTTTTAGCTTCATTTTCGGGACTATAATTATGTATCATCAAATCGTTTTAATTTGTAATTTTTTTTTTTGTAAATTTCATAAAGGGTGGTTATTTAAAGGTTAAGTTATGGTAGTTAAATATTTATTATACCGTAAACTGTTAACATATTTTTTTTTCTACAATAAAAGCGTTATTAAATAATTTTAAAATGAAATAACATTTTTTTTGTAATTTCGTTTTTAAGGGTTGAAACGTTACAAATATATTGTAAGATATAACTTACAACATAAAAATAGATTCATTCTACATATTTAGCTGTGATTTTAATTTACAAAAGGTCTATTTCTATGGTTTTTTAATTTTTTAGTATAAGGGGTGGTTTTTACCCCTTAAAAATAAAAAGCACACCCTAAGCATATATGAACTTTGATCTAGAGGGTAAAAGCAACTTAATTCCAAATTTTCATAAAAATTAAAACTGTATAAAAAAATCCGGAGGTCAAACACCTTTTTTCTCCCCATCCACTGTACTATATAAAGTTATGACATGACAATCAAAAATTAGTTGTATTAATATAGTTCGTTTGTCCTTGAGAACATTATTGATAAAAAATGGAACAAGAAAGAGCCAGACCGGGATATTTATAAAAGTTTACTTATGTAATAAATTACATATTCAGATTTTTAATGAAGATATTGTCCCATAAGAAACATAATTGCAAGCTAATAATAGCCGTTGATACACCAATACTTGAATTTAGAAAACTTGATCAGTATTTATTAATATACAATTTGTATGCCTTAAGCATTGCTCTAATTAGGGGTATTTACTTTTGCTGTGCTACTTATAAAAGAGAAAAATATCTTGTTTTTGTTTGCAATCTTACTGAGGTTACAAAAAAAAGTCGAAAGAAAATTTACTAATCCATAATTTCCAATAAATTTCCATAAAAATCCAAATATTTATTAGCGAATTTTTAAAAACATTATTACCAGCCCGCACTCTATTTATAGATTAAACCATTATCGCTTAATTTTTATTTGCGTAGTTTTTTAAATATTAAAAACCTTTTGCAAATTAGTAGTCTTACGGCCTATTGATGATCGCGTTGTTAAATTTAGCAATTGACTTAGCAATTGTTAAAAGTTAACAACGGTTTGGAATGTTTAACAAAACGTCAGTGTCAGTGTTATTCAATGATTTTAGTAGGCAACCTGTCAAAATCTGACATTTTGTTAATCATTCTAAACCGTTGTTAACTTTTAACAATCGCTAAGTCCATTGCTAAATTTAACAACGCGATCATCACTTGGCCGCATATGATGTCATTCAATAATGCAAAATATTAAAGGAGTTTCTAGAAGAACATCTTTTTGATTCCTGTGGCACCCTACAAATAAAAGCAAAAATATAACAAGCCCAACCAGTTTCTGTTTGACCTCCGACCAGTAAAGTCACGCGATAAAAAGCTAAATAGCTTTTTCCGGGAAGGGAGGTTCGCGGAGCCATATCAACTGATTTATACGCTCGGGGAGACTTACGCAAATTAATGGAGTTCTTCTGGGGCTAGGCGCTGTGAACGAAGATTTCTATAACCTGGTATTTTTTCGTTTTCGTGTTGTGCACGAGGTGTTTTTCAATGGCGAAAGAAGGATGCATGCGCCGCGAGAGGCGTCAGAGCTGACAGAAACCCGTTATGCGCAATACCAGTAGCAGTCCTTGGTTTGACCGCTATTATTTGTGCCCTTTATGATTCAAGACACTAAAAAACTTTAAATTGGTAAAAAGTTTGGAATTTCTGGGGGCTTCGTGCCCGATATCCAGATTTTCTACCGACGAAGCCCTGAAAAGCTCTGTCTAAAAAAGGAAGAGCTGGCGAGTTGGCCCGTAGCAGTGCCAAATAAACAATATTAAGACTCGGCACTCGGCAAATCCTGTGTATGGACGGTCTATTATTAATTATATCTTGCTCTTCGGTATAACCACCTGGCTTTAAAAGTTAAGAGTTATAATTTTAACATTACCACAGCTCCCTTGATTGAGCGATGTCTCGTCTTGTTTTCTGACTTACTATCTTGCTCACTCTGTTAAACCCTGCTCAATTTCGCTTCGAGAAATGTCGATTGCAAAATGTTGTCTTTTTGAAAATATTTTGGTCTTTATAACAATAGAGGTTTAAATTCCAAATATTTTTTTTACTTGTTTACACTAAAAAGAAGAAAAATCCAAGGATTTAAAAATGGATTTTTGTATATGTTAATATAATTTCTTTATACAGGGTACCTTCCTAGAAGATCCTTTTTTAATACTTTTTATCTCTTTGGGAAAAACGCTTGAACCCGTATACGCAGGTTTTTGCCGGTAAATGTACAATGTCGGTTTTTTGGGGTTTTCTTCATTTTTGCTATTTGACCCCCAATTTTGACTTAAAATTCATTTTCAGCGAAAAAAAATACTCCAGAAAGTCCTAGTCCGACACCCAGCACACACCACTTTTTTTGTTGACCAGTGTAATTAGCTTTTCAGCAAAGTAAATATAAAGAATTTAAAAAATGAATTGCATGTAACCCAATCGTTAAAGCCGACTACAACACTCTTTCTTATCACCCTATATTACGAAATATTTAGGTATTCAGGCAGTAATAAACACTCATTTTTAGAAATTTTTACAGAAATTATATTTTTGACTGTTAAACAAGCTAAAATTATTCCCGTTTCGCCCTAAAATCATGTGACTGGAGAATTATCGTTAACGGTTAACAAAAAATTTACTGCTCTTTCACCTTTTTAAAATAACTCTTGCTTCCTTGAAAACATACAGTTTTTTAAAGCTAACTATGAAAAATAATTTTATTTAGACCCAGTATAGTGATATTTTCCATCAAAATCTTTATGCGAAAACAGTATCTTGCTAAAGAAAAGATAACCCATCATTACACAACCTGTGTCATAAAATACAACTCTTTCCTTTTAAAAACTTTCCTTCCTGGTCAGTGAATTATCATGAGTTTAATTAAATAGACGTTTTTGGAATTTACTGCCATTATGTACTCGATGCACATTGCACATGACGAAAAATACCTATACATAATAATAACTTGTGCATTGTACGCATATCTACACAGCGTATCAATAAAGAAGCAATGCCCCAAAAATTATTTTTTTACATTAATATAATTTACCCTGACCCTTTGGTGATGGTTGTGGTTTTATAAAATGCGTTACTAATTTTAATAAAGAATAAAATAAGAGTTATAAATAGTAAATATAATAAATAATAAAATATAAGAGTTCTGTCGTTGTCATACCTGGAATATCACAATTTATTGTAAAGTACAAAAATTATACTTTTAGCGCGAGATAACTTTGCTTCTAGAAAAATAATTTATTAAGGTGTTTTTATAGCTTGTATGTTTTCTTTGTCTGAAGTATTTCCTGGTGCAATTTTTCTTGATGCAATTTTATTTTAAATTTTTACACTTTTTTGTTGCTGCAATTTGTTTTGACAATAAGGTTTACGAACATACATACATTTTTAGCCAACCTAATTTCTAAAATTCTTAAATATAAAATAAATGCATAAAAAATGTTTCATTGTCATTTTATCAATATATTTTGCAAGTAACGTTGCAGAAGATCGCCGGTAGCTGTGGCCGGTATATAGCTCTGGATTCGGCAACTTTAAAAATGCTGCTATCTCAGAAGGCATCTTCCCAAATGTATTGATCCCAATGCATTGTTGTGTGCAAATTCCCCTTTTGAAATATACGAAAAACCGTTGATGTGTTGTCGGTGGCCGTAATGCTGTATAGTTCCGATATAAGAACAAATACTTTCCGTCGTTGATCTCTTCAGACAGGACGAAAGTACGTGAGGTATAGTTTTTTGCGTCTGGAATCTTCACAACAATTAGGTTGCCTTTGTCCATGATGTCGGATGTTTTTATTTTTGCGACTTCTTCTCGTCTGCAGGCGCCAGCAAGTCCGAAAATGGCGCAATTTTTATCAAAAGATATATTTCATCAGGTGATTAATTAATAAATGTAGATATTTCTTCTTTTAAAAAAATCCTTGACTTTGTTGGCAGGGAAAGCCTACATTTTGTTTCTTAATAAATGCTACTAACTTATAAAACTTGCCGATATCTACATTTTTCTTGATCTTTAATACACTTTTCAGCATGGAGTATTTCGACCATAAAGTATTTGGACTAAATTTCTTGCTTAATTTGAGAAAATAGGCTAAAAGTACCTCCTCTTTCAAAGTTCTAACGCCTTTTTCTTCACACCATGTTTCAAATGAATTATACCGTTTCTCGTACTTTTCTTTTGATTTTGCCGGCTGGAGCTCCAAGTTGGCTTTTAAAACATCGTCTGGCAATTCTTCCTCCATTCTTAGAAACTTATTTTAAACTTTTTACCGAATTTTCTGATGCTTCCGTGACATTAGAAAATGTTTGTACTTGGTTGCTGCAGCAACAAGAAAAATTCTTTGATTTTTTATTGTTTAGCATGATGTCTATGAAATACATGGTGCATGGAAAAATATTAAAATGATAATAAAGAAAATTGATATGGAATATTTACTAAGCGCCAAAGTTAAACTTTGCGCACTCATTTTCATGCGCAAAGTAAGTACTTTGCGCACGCAAGTACAAAAATATATTTTGTTGACAATTATAATCATAATTTAGAACTAGCGGCAATATTCCTGTTTTTTAGTTAAGATGTAAAAAAACGATAGCGCAATAAGTTATTTTTGTTGAATTTTTGAAATTTTTCCTCCTTTTGGGGAGTAGTGGGGAAACATAAAAAAAAATTAAAATAAATTCGCCAATATTCCACAAAAAATATTTGAGATTTTTAATATTTTTTCTATAGCTAATAATTTATTTTAAATGCCTACCTTTATAGAAATTCGTATTATTGACTTGAGCACTTAACACACTAAATACAAAACTATTCTGGCGTTGACTTTTATAACGGTTTATTTTTTTTTGTAAGACTTACTTTAGCAAAGTATCAAGTTTTTCGTTTAGGGGGCATGTTTACCGCCTCACTTTTTCCAAAATTAAATAATGATATCAATTTCACGTTATAAGAATTTACCGGATATCTTAATATTGGGTAACACTTATATGTAATATCACATTTCATTTCTCACTCTTTCAATTAAAAAAAAGTATTTTATTATATAATTATTATAAATTCTTGCAAATTTTGCACATGACATTATTTCAGTAAGACAATTCAGTAATTTCATAAAATATGGTAAATAAATTCTTTATTTTTTTTTATTAAGATTAAGAAATAGCGAGTGTCCAATCTTTTAATTTAAATGTCTCGACTTCGAATATATTGGGATTTAAATTTAATTTTAACAATAGTTATATTACAGCAGCAGCCACTGCCTTATAAATATCCTATTTTTCAGTTTTTTCTTTCATGCTAAGCAAACATGTGGATTCTTCTTCTTCTTCTTTTTCCCTGGGAGCCGTCTGATTAACTACCTGAGGCAGCGCAGCCTCATGGGCTTTTTGTGCCTAATCTCCCATTGTCTTTTATGTCAATCCTCCCATTAGTCTTGTTCCTTCTACAAGTCTGTATAACCCCGAGACTGGTTGGTTGATATATTCCTGTGGGCTCATTTCCGGTTGCCCAAATATTGCCTGTCTTTTGTGATTCAATGCTTTACATTCGCACTGGATATGGTAGGCTGTTTCTTCCTCCTCGTCGCACATTCTGCAACTTGGGTCCCCATTGTATGAGCCTATCTTGTGTAGGTGTCCTCTTAGGTTATCGTGTGTTACATATGGGTTAATGGAAACCACTAAAAAAAATTGCTTATTTTAGTAATAAAAACTGTTGAAAATCGATTTTTTTATCTTCAACCATAGCTGGTTTACAATTTTAAACAAAAACGAAACATTAACACGTTATTGTTTATATGATCGTAAATTTGATCTAAATAATTTTTTAACAATTTTAATTAGTAGAAAAATTTCACTGCACCTGATCATTTATTTTTTAACATAAAAAAAGAAGTTGTTTCAATTTTCTAGTATTTTTTCCCAAGAAATTTATCCAAGGACGATCGATTTTTTCGGTGGTTTTAAGGTTAGTTTTAATAAGTATACGTTATACGGCGAAAGTTACTTAATTAAATAGTTTTTTTTTTAACAGAAGATCCTAAATCAAATGTGTTTTTCATATTTTTCAAAGTTCCTAAATGTTTAGGAGGATTCTTCTTTTTCTTCTTCTTTATTGTTAACCATTAAAAAATGGCGATTTAAATGAGGTCGTAACATCATCGGAGATGATCCGGGTAATAGACGGCCACAAAGGCAGGTCTCCTTATGCTATTTTTAGAAAATTTTATTTTATTTCTTTGTTAAACAAAAACTCTTTGAATTTAGGTAGTGTATCTTATTGTGCTATATTTTAAATTTATTAAATATTCCGATTTTACTTTTGTACTAATTTAGTAAACAATAAAATCGTTTATAGCAACCTTTGCACCCAGCAATCAGATTATTTTTATTATATATAAACAAAAGTATTTTTATTGAAAAAAGTATTTTTTTAATGTTATTTTAATAATAAACATAGCTTATTAATAATTATTTTTAAGTACAGCAATGAAAAGGAGTTTAATTAAATCCCCTTGAACTAGGTTGACAGCCTACGAAAAATGTCATAATATCTATTCTTACTAGCTAGTCCGATAGTTTGTAAATGTTCAAAAGTCTGTCTAGTTATTTTGAGTGCAGAAAATTTGTTATTATATGTTACATTTTTTATAAAGAGTACATAAGAGTAAATTCCGAAAATGCAAGCGATCTTAAAGTATCTGAAGAGAACATAAAAGAAGTTGTAGACGTTGCTCTTAATGTCCAATTGTAATTTTAATGAACTTTTATAGCCATTTTTTTTTAAATTACACGTTTTTATTAATATATAACCACACTGTGGTTTTGGTCACTCCAAGGGCAGGTTCTGGTCCAACATATGGTGTGGATGATCCATGTCTCGCCAGCTCATCCGCTTTTTCGTTGCCTTCTATTCCCGAATATCCTGTTACCCACAGGAAAGTTACCCTGTTTCGTTCTTCTAGGACTTCCAGTTCTTGTTGGCATTCCCATGTCAGCCTGGACGTTACCTTAGGGTTTACTAGTGCCCCCAGTGACACCTGGCTGTCTCTTATTATGCAGATCCGCTTGTTTGTATAAGCCATCCTATTATTTTCTTTCGCACGGTGCATTATAGCATATATTTCTGTAAAATACAGAACTGTGCGTTCCTAGTGGAATGGAGAATTGTGAATTCCTTATTTCACTGTACACGCCCGCTCCGGTTCCCTGCTTGGTTTTGGAACTATCCGTATACCAGATGATGTCTCCGGGAAGATCGAATTGCTGCCACTCACTTCGATCTGGAATTTTTACCATGAAGTTTTTGTTGAATGAGTATTGGGGAATCATCTGGTCTGTTCTCTCGTCCAGAATGTTGCCGCCAACCTGACTTTTTATGTTGTTGTGTCCCAAACTAGCATAGACACTAGTTGGTTTTTGTTGCAGTCGGAAGTAGCTCATTCTTGTCTCTCCCATCACTGTGAGGTTAAATGGTGGAAGGTCTCAGAAACACTCCATGGCTGCTGTTGGGGTTGTTTTAATTGCTCCTGTTATAGCTAAGCAAGCAACTCTCTGTACTTTGGCCAGTTCTGTAACAGCAGTTCTTTGTCGCATTTTGTCCACATACCAGTGATGCGTATGTTATTTTTTTTTGGTTTAAGGCCCCATGTTTTCCCATGAGCGCGTCTGATTAACATAAGAGTCATCTCCGCTGTATTTCTTGTTTTCTGAAGATGTTGGTTCCAAGTAAGTTTAGAGTCTAGGATGACACCCAAATATTTTACCTCCCCCACAATCTTGATTGTTTTACCTCGTAGGTTCAGGGGTCCTGAGCCCTCTAGATTTCTCCTTTTGGTGAAGGCAACTATGGCTGATTTGAAGGGGTTTATGTTTAGTCCCTCCTTTCTCGTCCACCTGGTGACTGCATTTAGGGCCTATTGCATTTCATCCCTAACAGTGTTGCTAAATTTTCTTTGGGTCATAATGACGAGATCGTCTGCATATCCCAATGTTTGGTGCCCTTCCAGTTGAAGGACATTTAGTAGGTCGTCCAAGACAAGGTTTCATAGCAGTGGGGACAAAACTCCCCCTTGCGGACATCCTCGCTCAACCCGAGCTACAAGAGTTTCTTCAAGAATTTAAGTATATACTGATCTGCTCTTAAGCCTGCAGTCTATCCACCTGCAGCTTGTTGGGTCGATCCCTCTGCGCCTTGATGCGTTTGAGATATATATAAGGGACGTGCTGTCAAACGCTCCTTATACAGTAAAGCGCACCGTACTGCGAACATAGGAGGGTCCTGGACAATTTTGGATGTACCCAATTCTAAAATACCAATAATAATTTTGTGGCTTGCATCTCAACTTCCGTCTCGTTTTCTCACGTGGCGCATTTTTGGTTAGGACTGGTGGGGAGTGCGGTGATAAATTCGGAAGAATTATCTGTCCAGTTTAGTTGTTTACTACGTTTTTATTTTCAGTAAGAGGATGCAGTGTTTATAGGCAAGTAGCAGGAGTTAGCTAGCGTCAACCGACTTCGATCTGATTTCTTATCAGTCATAAATTTAAAATTAGTTAAAAACCAAACAGTTTTTCCTAATAAAATAAAATAATTTTCTCAAGTAAATAATGGAACGTTGAAGATATTTTTAAGAAAATAATTTAATGTGCATTCATAGAATAAAAAAAGAAAAACTCTTTTTCAAGTTATCAAAGATGATCAAATAAACCACCTTCTTGAGCCAAACAATAACCAAGATTGTCATAAAAACGCCTTCTGACATTTGCTTAATGTTAAGGGTAATAATCCTAAATTCCCAATTCCCAATTTGTAATTGCAATTCTTGTAGATTATTAGCCCTATTCTCCTGGAAAACATAAATTTATGATTTTACGTGACCTCAGAGACCATGAAGTGAAAATGTCGATTCATCAGTAAAAACAATGTTTCTTATAAAATTTTCATTGTTATTTTTCATTTCCATTACAGTTTCAAAAAATTGCCTTCGTCTAAAATGATCATCAGGGAAAATTTCATTGGTTTTTCTTACTTTGTAGGATCGGTATCAATTTTTCAGCACTCTTTCCACTGATCTTCTGCTCAAAAAAACCTGTCCTGCAATTGTATTAATGGAAACTGTAGGATTTTTAATAACACTTGCCACTACCATAATTTGTGTCATTTCCCTTTTGTTGTTTTTTTGAGGCACTATCATGTTTATGTTTTCTTGGAGTTAAACAACCAAATGTCAGAAAGTTTTTAATGACTCAGTAAATAGTGGAAATCGTGGGAGTCGGCCTGGTTAGAAATAAATTATTAAATAATTCCCGATTCCCCTAACAGGATTTCCACGGTGATTCCATTCAATAATTTAAATTTTGTCTTCCAGTTCGTAAACATCCATTATTAATAACTATTTAAAAAAAAACTTTTTGGTCGCAAATAATCGACACAGTACAACTATTGCTGTCGAGCGTTCGATACTAAAGAACTATTTCAGAAATAAACGTATTGAATTGTTGGCTGGAAAATTATTGATCGATAAGCAATGCGTGCGGCGTTTTTAGGTACATCCAAAATCGTCTAGGATCGTCCTATGTTCGCAGTACTCTGCGCTTTACTGTATATCTAGGAAGGCACACATTAGTACCTTCTTGTATTTGAGAGCATATTCGGCCTTTTCCACAAGTTCATGTAATGCTGTTTCTGTTGACTTACCTGCTATGTATGCATGTATGTTCTTGAGTAGAGGTCTGTTTGTAAGTGCGTTCACCCTGATGTGCCTATAAAGCAACTTCTCTTGGGTCTTTAGCACGAACGACATCAGACTTATTGGTCTTAAAGATTTGGCCCTATCCTGTCCAGTTTTCCAGGTATATAGCCCAGAGCTAGGTTGCCTAATTGCTACTAGTGAGATTAATGCTCAATCATTTGTAGTTTTTTGTGGTAATAAAAAAAAATCAGCGAGTACACAAAATATCGCATATTACGAAAAATACTGGAGGTACAAAAAAATGCCACATGCACTCAAAAACTACAAACGATGCTAATGAATGTAGTAAACTTATATCTGATATAGATAAGCATGAGCAGGTTTTTCCCTGCATTCCAAAATTGTTTTATTCGTAAATTGGTTGTTAAAAAATAATCCATATGTATTTCGAACAGTATACGCTTTCTGATCCAATTGTTTAAAGGTTGAATAATGTTACATTTTTTCTTTAGGTGGAAATAATTGTCGATCTGCATTTATTGTATGCAAATGTTGTTTTGAATTGTAACACATGCACATAACACATTTTGCATAAATATTTTTAAACATAATTATGTCTACACAAGAGAAAATTGCAGGGCTGTTACCACGTAACTATAACATAAGGAAGATAAACGATGCCACCAAAAAACCTAAATTTACACATAAATACTACTAATACATCGTTGGTAGCCCAAGCTGTCTACATGTACATAAAATTGCATTAAAAACAACTTTTCTTATGTTTTCTTTCTTAAAATTTGCTCAAGCAGTGCCATTTTTAACACATGAAAAGTGACATTTATTTAAATTCAAGAATAAATAAAATTTTCAATAAGATGGGACTTTTTCAAAAAGGCTGTATAGTAAGCATTAAAAAATACCTTTAAATTTATTTACAATGATATCGATTAAATTATACATTTTTTTTATATTAATAATTATATATACAGTATGTCCACAGAAAAGGTGTTGAAGAGAAAAAACGTTTTTGTTTTTGATTTTATCGAAAAAAGCTACTCTTGATAAAAAATGTTGCTACTTCTAAAAGTAAGATTGGGATAGAAACATTTAACATATTTTTACGCGGTGTTCAGAAAATTAGAAAAACTTAAAATGGTACAGGAGTAAAGTGCATTTATTTGAGAAGATATGGAAATAAGTTACTAGGAAAAGTTGTTCAAAATTAAAAGGTAGTCTCTTATACCAATTTTCGAAAAAATCGGCCCACTTTTATTTTTTTGTCATTAAATTTATTTTAATATCAATTTAAATTTTTAATATCAATTTATTATCAGATTTTTTGCTCTTAAGTGAGCATTTAGAGCTGACGATACTGCGGCTAATGAATTATAAAAGCGAAATGTCAATAAAGCTTGTCATTATCAACGCCTACTAGTACAAAAATTTGGAATTAGTTAATTGATAATGAAATTTTAATCACAAATAAATAAAAGTGGGCCGATTTTTTCAAAAATTGGTATTAAAGACTACCTTTTACGTTTGAACAATTTTTTCTCTTAACTTATTTCCATATCTTTGCAAATAAATGCACTTTTTGTAATTAGTTTTCCAATTTTCTGACACGCCTATAAATATTTATGTTTATCCCCAATCTTACTCTAAGAAGTAGCAAACATTTTTATCACAAGTAACTTTTTTCGATAAAATTAAAAATAATAAAGTTTTTCCTATTCAACACCTTTTCCGTGGACACACCAGTAAGTCCACCGAAAAGGTAAGTAAAAGTAAAAAACTTCTTTATTTTTATTTTTTTCAAAAAAAGCTAACCTTGAAGGAAAATTTTTCTACTTTCTAGAGTAAGATTGGGATAAAAACATTTAACAAATTTTATACGCGGTATTCAGAAAATTGAAAAAACTTTAAATGGTTCAAGAGTCAAGTGCATTTATTTGAGAAGATATGGAAATAAGTTACTAGGAAAATTTGTTCAAAAGTAAAAGATAGTTCCTAAAATCAAAAAAAAATCGGCCTACTTTTATTAATTTGTGATAAAAATTATTTTAATATTAATTAACTAATTCCAAATTAACAACTCATTATTGCACTAGTAAGCGTTGATAGTGACAAGCTTTATTGACACTCGCTTTTATAATTCACTACCCGCAGTAAAGTCAGCTTTAAATGCTTACTTAACAGAAAAAAATTTAATAAAATTGATATAAAAAATTTATATTGAGATTAAAATAAATTTAATCACAAATAAATAAAAGTAGGCCGATTTTTTCGAAAATTGGTATTAGAGACTATTTTTGAATTTTGAACAACTTTTCCTAGTAACTTATTTCCATATCTTTTTAAATATATGCACTTTACTCTTGTATCATTTTAAGTTTTTTCAATTTTCTGAACACCGCGTATAAAATATGTTAAATGTTTTTATCCCAATCTTACTTTTAGAAGTAGCAAAATTTTTTATCAAGAGTAGCTTTTTTCAATAAAATCAAAAATAAAAAAGTTTTTTCTCTTCAACACCTTTTCCGTGGACATACTGTATATATATATATATATATATATATATATATATATATATATATATATATATATATATATATATATATATATATATATATATATATATATATATATATATATATATATATATATATATATATATATATATATATATATAAATATATATATATATATATATATATATATATACATATATATATATATATATATATATATATATATATATATATATATATATATATATATATATATATATATATTATATATATATAACTATATGAGAACATATATATATCATATAACATATACATATTTAAGGCTTTAATATACAGGTTTAAGTTTATTTATATTTTATATATATTTTTTAATATTTGATATTAAAATATTTATTAAATAATAATATCTTATATACATTTTTTTTGTTATAAAATCAGATGCGTGTCATGCGTGGTATTTTTTTTAAATCCAAATATCTCGAAAACGGTTGCTCATATCGACTTTTAACAAGTATACCTTTTTGGCGTAAAAATAACAAAATAGTTATTTAATTTACTTAAAAATGTAATACAGGGCCGTACCAAAATTTTGTGGATGTTCAAAATGGTTAAAAGACGTGTAGGTGGCTCCCCCTACAAGTAAGAGCCGTAATAAGATTAGATTCAAATCCGTCATACCAAAAAACCCCCAAATATCAAATTTTACTCCAATATTTACATTATCATATATTTTATTTAAAAAATGGAAAAATTAATAAAAACTTTAACACCCTGTATTTCGGAAACGAAGGCTTTGCGGATTCATATGTATATAGTCTTTTAGGTTTACTTTTGGACCCTGACTACGTACCTGAAGTATTGACATTTCCTCATGAATCACCCATTATATATATATATATATATATATATATATATATATTTTATATATATATATATATATATATATATATATATATATATATATATATTTTATATATATATTATATATATATATATATATATATATATATATATATATATATATATATATATATATATATATATATATATATATATATATATATATATATATATATATATATATGGGTGCCACAATTCGAGTGCATGCATGGGGATCTCGGAAACCATAAGAGATACGAAGTCGGTTAAATTATTGCAAAGTTGCCCATTTAGGTGCCTAACAACAACTTCCGGAGATATTTGGAAAAAACCAAAATTTGCCGGTTTCGTTTTAATTTTTTTTTTTTGACGTTATTTAAACAGATATGGAAAAACAAAAGACACTTTCTTATGGCAACTTTTTAAGCTCTACAAAACAGCGTTGAGAGGTTTTCTGTACGACGTTTCGTTTTCCTTAAACCATCATCAACTTTATTTTTTTAAATACGGTACTTAATTGTTTATTGCATTTTTTTGAAGCAGTTATAATCCCATTTAATAAATAGGAGCCACATTCTCAAATAGATTATTGTGATAAAGAAAATTTACAATTTAAGGAGAAACACCTAACGACAACTAACCAAAAACTAACCAGAACTAGGTAATAGTTTGGAAGTTGTTGTTTACGGTCCCCAATAATTGCATCCTGTTTGTGTCAAACCACGTAACATACATTTATTACCACCCAAATAGGATGCATTGAGGACCGTAAACAACAATTTCCAAACTATTACCTAGGTCTGGTTAGTTTTTGGTTTGTTGTCGTTAGGTTTTTCTCCTTCAATCGTAAATTTTCTTTATCATAATCATCTATTTGAGAATGTGGCTAGTATTTGATCGGCCAGTTTATAAAATGGCTTAAACCACTAGCCCTATTATAAAATAATTCAAACTAAACGACCGTAATCACCCCCCTCCCCCAAAACCCTACCTACCACGTCGTCGGCAAATATATTCTCCCGAAGTCGATCACCGAAATGACAATTAAACTCACAACACACATATTATTATATTAAAGTATAGTGCAAATTTGTACCCTAAAATATTTTTACATGCACAAATTCAAAAATGAAAGTAACGACATAATTTTGATGCTGGTTAAAACGGTTAGAACATGGTTTAAAATGAAAAACAAACATATATCCCAGATTTGAATTTCAACTCTTAAACGTGTGATAAACAGTTATACCCTTATGTTCATTTAGCATTATTATGTACTATGCAGTGAGCGTTGCATCCTCGGAGAAAGTTTCTAGTTTATAGTCAAGAACGGTATTTCTAGCGCTTTTTGTAAACATAAATAAATTATTGTGGACGATTTGCAAAAATGAAAAAGAATTTGGTGTTAATACTTAATTTCAATAAAGCGGTTTTCTTTTAAAATTTATGTTGAACAAAAAATTGTCAATTTAAAAATAGTAATTTAGGATTAAGTTCTTCTTTGTTTCGTTCATAATGTAACAAAAAGATATTGATACATATGTATGTATATTCTATAATAAGTTACTTTATGTCTGAATACATGTTTGCCATGTAATTAAAGTTTAAATTAGTTAGTGCACTGTGTTATTTTTCAATTATTAATAACTTCGCAAATACAAAGCTCCTTGTTATGGTAAATTATATTTAATTGTTATTATATTTTTATATTTCATCTATACTTTGAACACTAAAAACTAAGAACTTAACAGGCGAAAGATATATGGAAGAAAAATTATATTATGATTATATAGTTATTTTTGTATCAAGTGGCTAAAATGATGAGGTTTTCAGGACAAATTTGTTGTTTCCGCATAAGGCGTCAGCTGAGTTCGGAATAGCAAAGAACCTATTTTGAATGCGTGCTACAAACAATTTTTTCTGTTTAGGTTTATGAAAAATGTGTGCAAAAATTATAAATGTACATATTGGCATCAATAAATACTTTGACCATGATTTTGACTCAATAACAACAGGATTATTTTCCAGCAAATAACAGTTTATGTACCATATTTTGTCAGGTTTGTATTCAGAGTTGTTTTTTTCGATACTAAAATTACCCCTCCCAGGAAAAATTTTATCGACGCCCTTGGCGAAATATCATTTTTTTATACAACTGTGTTATTCTTGTTGAGTATTTTTTATTAAGCATTTATTTAGTACTTTTATGGTATCACTCCTAGGGTTGATCAAATTTTCATTTTACTTTCAATGAGACATTTTAATATGAGATTTCAGACAGCAAAAGGAATTTAAGACATTTGACACGGTTTTGTGTTTGGGTTTCATTAATTTCTGTATTAGGGTGTGTGACTAATGTAACATTTAATTTAGATTCTTGTATTTTTTGAAATGCGATATCCAATAGGAATGTATAAATATCGATATTGATATTTGATATACCTAATAAAATTGTATGCTTATTAAAAAGTTTTTTCTAAGATTACTGTGTTTGATCATAAAAATAAGAACACTGATATATTAAAATGTAAATTAAATTGTAAATATGTTCTATACCGGGACCGGGTGTACCTTGCAGATGACTTACCCCTATAACTTTTTTATTTTTTAAGATATAAAAATGAAATCTGGTACATGTGTATATCACATACATGTGCAGTGTTTGACGTATGTATTGTTCTCTATTGCTTCTAGTTTAGCCGGAAACTACCTTTACTTTTTTATTTTAAATAGAATTCCTGGTATATTATACAAGAGCTACATACACTTTATTTGCTATCTTTTGACACCTGAACTCCAAATATTTGTAATTTTTAATTTTAAATCCAGAGTGCCATAAAAGAAATAAACGGGTAAATTTTGGGCCATGTAGTCACGACAAAATAGATGTCACCTTCTTTTATTTTTTATTGCCTCTACAGACTCGACTAAAGTTTTTAAAATCGTATTTACCCTAAGTAGAAAAGGGTTTTCCCACGATCTGGTGCCACCAAAGCGATATTTTAGGTAAAAGTATTTTAGCAAAATCCATATTAAATAGTTAACTATATATTTTGTCATAACATCATTAAGCAGTCGTAGCAGGGAGCGTTAACAGAAGACTAAAGTTGCTCCAAAAATCAATTATTGGTTGATGCCATCTGTCAGATTCTCAGAAAGGTGACGTAAGGGGTCAGCCTACTCGATTATTTTTAAAAAATCTTTATTTTCTTTTTTCTATTTTTTGAAAGTTTATGCATTAAACAAAGATTTTAGAATGATTCGAGCTTTGTAAATGTACGTTTGTGCCTCTTACTTTTTAATATCCGAGCGCGCGACAAGGGTTGCCAGGTCGCCAAACCTAATAGCCGGACTTTTGGGTAAAATCGCCGGACACCCTACATTATTGAAGATTTTGTTTCTCAGTATTAATAGGTACGATAAATAATTGTATGTAAAATCAAACTTTTCTGATTATTACCATAAATCTTGTCAATGGCGGATTCAGAGAGGGGCGAATGGGGCGATCGCCCCCCCTCCCCCGGCAGCCAAAAAATAAAAGGGGAAAAAAAAAAAAAAACAAGTTAAAAATGGAAGAACGTAACTGTTGTTACGGTACTTTTGCTTATTAATTAAAAACTTTTTATGTTGCCTTGCATTTCGTTAGGCATTAGTTATTTGTAAAAAATAATGTGGTCGCTATAATACGTAGGCCTACTAGTCCAGGAAACGAAGCTGAAAAGAATGCAAAACCTGGCAGTTGCATCGAATCGCATAAAAAGTTGGAATTAAGTTCGACTTACCCTTAAAGTGTGCATTATGCCGATGTGCGCTTTTTAATTTTTTAGGGGGTGAAAACTACCCCTTGTTACTAAAACCTTCAAAACTTACTTCACTTTAAAACTTCGCTCAAATAAGTTAAATAATAAATGTTTAATCTTTGACATATAAGCTGAAGTGTAATTCAACACTTAAAAGTAACCCTTATTATGGATTAATGAAAAACAAAATATATTTAATGGATAAAATAGAAAAACTACCCACAATTACATTGAAAAATGTATTGAAATGAAAAGATATTTACAAAAAAAATGTATTTGGGCTTTTAGAATGCCCCAAAAAATTGGTTTTTAAGCAAAACTCCTTCAGTTTTTGTGATAAAAAGTTCTTTAAAAAACTATTTAGTTGGTTTTTTAAGAGCTATAAGTGCTATATATTTAAACTATTTAAAACCCTTACTTTTTTAAAGGAGTGAGTCTAAAGGGCTGAAAGAAGGTAGTGCTTGTCTATACACACGCGTTTTATACGTTTATATCTCACTTAATTACTGCTATACAGTAAATTAAAAATAGGCAAAATTTTTGTAATTTAAAGAGCTGCAATTTGATACCTTAGTAATTTTTACGTATCTTTCTTAGGTTTCGAGTTATTTTAAAGAAATTTTATTTTTTTATTAAAATTCTGAAATTTGATTTTCACTTGCGGCTGCATTTTTTTTTTCAAAATTAAGCAATTTAAATCGGTTAAAATTTTAAAATGTATTTATGATACATAAATAAAGAGAATTGAAAAAGTTCTGCGACTCATTTTAATTAGGGTGGTAATTAA